>OZ023322.1:28789018-28819018 GCA_964007375.1 Ophion obscuratus | reverse complement strand
GCGACGGGGCTTGAGAATTCTGCGATTGCCTCGAAATATTTTCTGAGTTAAGCAATTAATGATGGATCTTATTCGACTGGAGCAATCAGTCTCTCTCTCACTCTCTCTCTCTCTCCCTCTCTCTCCCTCTCTCTCTCTCTCTCTCTCTCTCTCTCTCTCTCTCTCTCTCTCCTCACTAGTTTCCATCACGACATCCTCAGGTTGGCCGTCTTCGTTATTTGAGTTTCTTCTTACTTTCCGTAACTATGAGTTAAGTTAAGTTACTACGCTCTAGACCGTAAGTGCGTCGAGGCGTGACTCACACGATCAGAATAAGTCATCACATGGTTTTTAACTTTGTTATTATTATATTTTTATCATCTTCATTCTATCATCGTTATGATTATTGTTTATATTATTTTTATTTCATTATGATTGTCAATTTCTATAAAAACGGTCGCGCCACAGAACGGTTGATATATTCTCCCGGCACCATTAATTGCACATTTTGATACGACGTTATTTGGACCAACTACACGAAACGAATATCTATATTAATTTTGTTTTGATTTAATTTTGATTTTTATTATTATTTTATTTTTATTGATTTATTGTGGTGTATTTTTTCTTTTGTATTTTTCGTTTGTACTCGAACATTTGCTCCAAAGCACGCTAGGGCATAATAAAGACTATCAAGCAATCTCTCTGTTCCGCTCCCGAGGAATAGGAGAGTGGCACCTTATATCGGATACTTTTGTTTTTAATTGAAAACACGAAAGTAAACAATTGCTTTTAATTGTACGATTTTATGATCCACATGTCATGTACATCAAGGTGCTAATAATTATTTTACACATTACATTTGAATACTTTGAGTTATATGAAGTTTTACAAAAAATTACAGAAATCATGGTTTTCAAAAAGGTTGCTTATAATCGAATATCCGATATAAGGGCCCAAACTTCATTTTTCTTATATTTCATATTAGGGAACTATTTTTATATACAGTAAAACAAAACGTTTATTGTTTTAACTTCGTAAGTATTGTAAAAAATCAGTCTTTACGAGTCAATTTTTAATTAGGTAAGAACATATTGGCACAAACGGATGTCCAATATTAGGCACGATCAAGTGTGCGATATTAAGATTTGACCGGGCCGAATATGAACATTTATGTGTTTGTACATTTGCGAACATGATATATTTATTAAGTAAAATGAATTCATCGGAAATAAGAAAAACATAAATCATTTGGACTTATCTCAATCAAAACATCATTTTTTAAGGAGTCGCTAAAAAGCGGCTATTTTCATGATTTTTTTTTCATATGTTTATATTATAGATATTGATACAAAAGTTGTTACACTTAATAAATACACTTTCGAAATACGTTTAAAAAAAAATTGTATGTATTTATGTAACCCAAACAAACTTTAAATGCGTTTTCTCGAAACAACATTTTTCGGGGGCTTGTTGATAAAATCTTCGAAACTACTGAACCGATCCTTATGTAATGTCAACTACATATTCTTTACAACTATAGCTATAACGCATATCAACGATTTTTTTAAATTTTGATATTTACTATTTTTTGTTGCTAAAAACGGTGAAAAAAGCATTTTTTTTTCGCTAAACGTCCACCATTTTGTTATTGTTGCATATATAAAAAATCGCATGATGTGCGCTACAGCCATTAACATACTGAATCTAAAACCGTTTGATGTTTTTGTTTCGGATGATCCATCTCCGAGATTTCATCAACAGCGCGGAATTACAATTTTTTAGGAAATTTTTTTAACTACCATTTTCGTCTATAAATAGTGACTTAAAGAAATAAATAAAGCATTTTAATGTATTTCGAAAGTGTATGTATTAAGTGTAACAACTTTTACATAAATATCTATAATATAAACCTATCAAAAGAATTCATGAAAATAACCTTCTTTCTAGCATCTAAAGTGAGAAAGAAGACCACTAACGCAAAAAATATTTTTTCACGCCGGTGAAAAGTAACATCAGTTCATTGTTGTGCCATTTTTTTTTTGCTAGGCAACCAAAAGTTTTGCAGTGTGACATCTTACGACCAGTGATTACTGTATGAAATCAAAAACAGCTGTCACTGTAGGAAAACTTGAGGTACCCCATTATCCGATATTAAGGCCTTAGGCCACAGTAAAGGGTGTAAAATCATGTGCGAATTTAACAATTTTTTTCGTATAAAAAAGTGATTTACTTATAAAATTAATTACAAATCTATTTAGTATGAATATCAAGCTGTCAGAAAATATATATACATAAATTCTTTTCGTTGTACAAAATGGCCGCCTATTGGCGTGACGAATAACTTCAACAACATTCACTCGATTTACTTCAAATTTAAAAATTATGTTCCTAATTGCATTTCGCGGAGAAGGACGTACGGAATTTCTAATTAATCGAAAACTTTTCATTTTATGAGCAGTTATAACGAAATTTTTCACTGTAATTTAAATTCTTAAGTTCAAATACCTACAATTTTTGAATAAAACAATATTTTTCAAATTCCCTACGTACTTCTCTAGGTATTCTAATATAGATTGACGAGAATTTTTGTTTTTTGTTCGAGGTAAAAATTTGTGGATGCTAAATGTCACACCGCGGAGCGCCTAAAAAAAGTTAACGAAAGAAAATATTAGTTCTCGACCATTTTGTACAACGAAAAAAAAAACTATATATTTTTCTAACAGCTTGATATTCATACATGTGTAATTAATTTTATGAGTGAATTACTTTTTCCTACGAAAAAAAATTGTTAAATTCGCACATGATTTTACACCCGTTACGGTGGCCTTGAGGCCGTAAGCAACTATTCGTTATATAGTGCTTCTCCCCCATTTTAAGTCCTTCCGCCCTTCTGAATCCGAAATTTTTGTCGTGTATTTCCCAAGTTACAAATGCCCATGATGCAGTCTGAAGAAAAAGCTTCCCACGCAGTCTCAACAGTTAGTAGCAAAATGAATACACAAAAAGTCATCTTTGCTTAAAAACATAAAACGTTACGATGAGAAATCGAGTAAATATTTCCACGCAGTCCTAATCTCATTCGTAAGTGAAGTGATGGGGTGTGGCTGCATTGGATGTATTTGCACTGATACGATAAAAATAATTACAGAGCAACGGATTAATTGAAATCGTCGAATGTACAGGTTGTAATGGATGAAAAGTATCGACGTTGCGAGTAGTCAAAAGAAATGATGACTATTCACCTGGTGCATTTCATTAATAGCTCATAAGCTGTTAGCCAGTTGGTTTCTCGCCTTCTACTTATACAAGCATGAATTGCCCTTTCGTGCCAGTATTTCAGATCGATGTAATCGCGATGCGAAATATTTTCGATCCATGCTCGTGCGCTCTTGTCATCTCCAGAACGAACGAGCGTTTGAACTCTTGCGGCTGAACGCGTAAGAATTCGTTTTTGCTAATAGATTCTCTAGCTCGGCCACAATTGACAGGCTGCTCTTTCCCTCCCTTATTTTCTCCCTCTCTCTCTCTCTCTCTCTCTCTCTCTCTCTCTCTCTCTCTCTCTCTCTCTCTATCTCTTGCTCTTTCTCTCCAAGCGGAGAATTTTCGTATGATGTTCCGCCGATAGAACGAGCAAAAGGGAACGAGCATGCAAGACATCTCATGGGAAAAAGCAATGGACGGCTATCTCTTTTCCTCTTTCTCTTTCTCTGCATGATAAAACGGTTTTCTTACGTCTCGTTCGCCTTTTAATTCCCCTAGTCCGCTCTCTATCCACTTTCCGCCTCTGTGTTCCGATGCAGCTGCACATTTGATGCTCTACGCAGCTTGCCAGCCACATTATGATCCTAGCAAGACCTCGCGATGCCTCCATGCGCAATATATTCGCGATACGCGGACATGTACCTATAAAATAAGCTGGAAATTCCTCGGAAATGGCAATTCAGTTACGATTGCCTGCTATCCCCGTTTGCACGTCCAATTTTTCAGGATTACAAAAAGACCGGAGTTTTACAAGCCACCATATGGACGGCGGTGGAGTATCGGGAGGTAAAGATAAACGCGGAAGTCGTTGTCCATTTTCTGCTATTGGGGATGCTATGTTGGTTATCACGAATGCTGTTGCATTCCCATTTCCATCGCTGGCCTTGTTCAGGTTCACGCAAATGTCGTCATCCGTGATGCTTCCCCTGTTGCCTAGCAGGGAACATCACTTTGGTGTCCGTTTTCGAGTTTGTTGCAACTCGTGTCTATGGTGGAGCATTAAAAACTATTCGATGTTTTCATCGGCGGAAAAAGGCCCCCAAGGGGTGCAGTCTACCCCAAGAGTGAGGCATGTCAAGGGCTGCTTACGCAGTCCCGTCCGCAAGCGGAACACCGATGAGATTTTGCGAATGCAAAATGATCGGAAATCCATCATGGGTACGTAGAAGAAAAACAAAAATGAGGGCAGAAAACACCACCCCTTAGTTTCCATTTCTCATACACCACATTTAAACGGACTGCATTCAATTGCATCAAACTTTATGAAGGACTTTGTGAAGGGAGGATAATATTAAAGTTTACTTATTTTTGCATTGTTGCCGGATAGCAAGGGGGTGAAGTTCATTCTACACGTTTTCGATTATTTTTAATCAAAATTGAGGGTTTAGGGAAAAATGAATTGTGAATTCGTATTTGCGGAGTAAAAATACGATAGAGAGTGACAAAAAAAAAGATTTGGAATTCAAATTTATTTCGCATCTTGGGCAAAAATTAATGACATCACTGAATCCTCGATTATTGATTTTTTGTTTTGATTTGAAATTCCATTCTGTTCTCATTTTCTTTGTTATCGTTTTCATTTTAAGGGCTATTTGATCCATTGGACTTCGATAATTTTTCAATTTTTGCAGAATTCAAAACCGGTCCATCGATGTTTGCCAATTTTTCCATACCACTTTGCCTCTTATTCGGCCACTTTTCCAGTGCCTTTTCCGAGAAAACTGATCGAGATTTTGGGATGAACCAGGCGGCGTTCTCTAAACCTACCAAAATCCGTTTTAGAAAAACTCCGACAAGTTTTCGTGACTCAAACAGGATCGCAGCTACGGCTACTTGAAATTTCGGGATTTTAGTGATACAGGAAAGGTGGCCAAACGAGAAAAAAATCGGCTTTTACACAATTTCAAGGGGATATCAGATGAGAACTTTTTCGCCGATTAGAAGACTTCCGCAAATTTGTATTTTTTTATACTCTTTTAGCCCCTTCTGGTTTTTTTTTTCGTTAGAAAAGAATGTGTTTCCATACACCCGACCTTTCTTCATAGAAATAGTGTGTTTGGCGTAATAAATGGGAAATAAAAAGTAAATGTATGCTCAAAGGGTAAAAATACATCAATAGGGACTTAAAAAATATATGTTAACAATTAAAATTATTTTCGCATATGGACCAAAAGTGTCTCCACTCAATCGCCGCAAATGTCCGTTTTATGATGTTGCCCTCATTGCCGAATTGCCAGGCAACCCTGTTTCGTTGCTGCCACCGTCTCTGCCAGCCTCAGAGAGTGCCTTTTGCATTTGGTCCTCGGAAAGCCAAAAGGGCTGCTCTCAAACTCCTTCGTTCTGATTTGCCCAGCAATTCGTAGCTCCAGCATCACACATCACACATCCACCCCTCAACGTCACAGATACAACAACATAAGAACTACTTACAATGACTGGAATAATTCTGTACCACCAACTAAAATTTGATGTTCCACTCGTCTGTTGAATGATCAGTTGTCTCCAATCAAGTATCAAAAGAAACTATCCTTTGGAATAATAGCGCATTATTCTTTACGAGAATTCACGAAGTCTCGGGAATATCATTAGGCCACGATATTTTGCTATACAAGACTCACACGGTATCAAAGCTCGCGTCCGTTTTCTACTCTCTCTCTCTCTCTCTCTCGGGCCCATGAAGTTGGCTTACGCAATGACGATAAATATCGGCACTTTATGACACGCGGAGTTGGATAAAATACCAACGAGCGAGGATTATGACGACGAGTTCCTGCTCGTAAGGAGGCCGCGGGCGAAACTTCTCTCCTCAAGAGATCGCATAGGGGAGAGCAGCTCTCCCGTTCACGACTCAAGGAGTTGTATGCTAGAAATCCACCGGGTGAACTTCTCGCGATAATCCTTTGAACGGCGGCGATCGTCGCCATCACTGTTACACTGCCATCACACTGGCAGACGTACAGTCGTAACAGTCACATTCACATTATTCCGAATGAAAGTTTACGTCCGGTTATAAACGCAAGGTATTTTCGAGATATCGAAGTTTTCTTAGCGAATCGAGCGTAGCTAATTGTAAAAACGGCCAGATGTCACGTGATTATATTCAACAGAAATTCCGTAGTTACAAGGATGAGGGAAAATGATAACCGGAAAATTCCGAGTTTATCCTGATCATTGCGCAAAATGGACAGGAATCCTTCATTTGTGCAAAACTATCGAGCATAACGGGAACTTGAAGTCAAGTCAAAATTGTAACTTCAATATGAAGGATGACAGGAATGAGAACGAGCAGGGAAAGAATAATGTTTCACAATACGTAACACATGGAGGGCGATCGAATTTTCTCGTGAGATATCCACGTACGATGTTTAGATCAATGCGAGTTGTCATATTAGGCACATAAATTCTTGATCCCGTGCTGGGTGTGTGATTGATCCGTGCAGTGCTCTCCCGCCTGCGCAGCTGCGGTGTGTCTTACTCACGATCGTTAACCTTTGTAATTTCCCGGTACGATGATCCCTCCGGCAGGGAACATCGGGGAATAAATCTATGACGCGAGGTATAATCGTATTTGCTCTGCGGTAGACCCAATGAATTCATAGACAGCTGTATGAGCTACATAGGTGAATCATCTAGTGTAATCTAGACCGACTCCTGATTCTTGGCCCTTCGGATTCCAGAAGGCTACAGGACTATTTCTAATATTGTTATTCTCAAGTGGTCATGTTACTTTTATCCAAAACTCATTTTTTTATCAGCTGCTTTCACGAGTCATTTCGGATCTTCAAGCCACAACGTTACCAGAATGGATCACAGAAATGGAGAAGACGAAATCTCAACAAACCGAATAACTTCATCAGTAGCAAATTGAGCCACATGCGTGAATCATCTAGTGCAATGTGGACTAACTTGGGGTCCTGGTCTTTTTAGATTCCAGAAGGCTACAAGACTCTTTTCAATATTGTTCTTCACTAGTGGTCAAGCTATTTTTGTCCAAAGCCGATATTTTTTCAGCTGCTTTCACGCATCATTTCGGATCTTTAAGCCCAAACGTTACCAGAATGGATCACAGGAATGGATCATGACGAAATTGTTAAGTCTGAATAAGCCCTATCACTTCATCAATAGCAATTCAAGCCACATATGTGAATCATCCAGTGCAATCTGGCCTAACTGCTGGTCCTGGTCGTTTCGGATTCCAAAAGGTTACAGGACTCTTTCCAATATTGTTTTTCACAAGTGGTCAAGCTACTTTTGTCCAAAACTAATTTTCTCAGCTGCTTTCACGGATGAGTCTAGTTTCCGAAGCCAAGACATTGCTAGAATGGATCATAGGAACGGACAATGGCCTTGATAACACTCCCCCAGCCACGGAACCCTTGAAGCATCGATGGAAGACGAGATGACAGGCTCCACACGTGTTTGCAAACCGCCTTAATACGAACAATTGCAGCTTCTCATCTATGCACGTGAATTTTAGCTTCTCAACTATGCATGTAGACTCTTATTGGATTTTGTGGTTGTCGTTTGCGCTCCGTTGCAACGGAAGATCGTCTGAGACGTGCATGTAGCAGTTGGAATTGGGAAGAGGTACAACGATGTATACAGCTCATGAGCAATGGGTTGCAAAAGGACACCCCTGCGAATGGTGGCTCAGTCTGGAGGAAGGAGCTAAGGTATTGCGCGCGCTGGGAGAGAGGAGGCCCGTGCCTCGCCCTACAAAGTTATAGCTATGGGTCGACGTGCTATATTGTGATGTAATTAGGTTGTCTGGAACACTCACGTCACGTCATGGAGCGAGAGCTGTGCTGATGCAAGGCGGATGGAGACATAATGCCGGGACCTTCTATATAAGAGCTCCCGTTGGCAACTTCTCTTGCGAAGCCTCTTGGGGAGATTCAGCTCCTTCGTAGCTACGCTGCTACGTACTACATACAGACTGCACATACCATTCTAGACTGTAATATGTACACTTTGTCACATAGCCTACACATCCCAATAGATGGGAATCTCGGTGGTGTAGGGATGGAGAACCTTGGAGTCCACCAGCGTACCACATGTTCATTAACATCCCCGACGTATAGTCTTCACTGAGCAAGAGAGGGAGAGAGAATAAGACATGACGAAGCCGCGTTGAAACTCTGCTCTAATTATTGATTAGTCCATACGCTTATGCAGTGACAATATTGCAAATTATTATGCGGGAAAGGAACAAGTTCCATTCGAATTCTGATGTTGTCTTCGCGCAGCATCAATGGATCAGTTACCCAACGTCACTGGAGGAATGATCCTGAATGTGGCAGGTTTTGGTCAACGTGACGACAGTCACGCGGTGGAGTTTATGCTATTCAGGTAGTAAGGGCCATCATCCACCAAAGTGGAGATGAGCACAGTAACAAACAACCAATACAATCGCCTTGCTCAGCTTCGATAGACATGAATTCAGCTGTTGGTTGGTTGCTTTTTTCTACCTCCGCTGATCTCCGCTTTGGATCGATGATGAGCCTAACTTGTGCTCCAAATATTACCATTGGGGTGACTAGATTCTCAAAACAGTAAAGACCAATGCCTGTAAGAAGACTCGTAAGATGGCGATTGATCATCGCGGTCCCCATTGCGTTACCGCCGCCCCGATTCCACGTCGAATTTTCTTCCACCTGCGGATTAACAAATGATAGTCGCGGCACATGGGAAAAGCACGTTAAGGTGTCTACCTACACGGAGGTAGGTAGCCACCTTGCTTGTATAAATCAAAGACCGATTTCACGTCAGTTCTGATCCGTATACCCTGCTAGGAAATTTATCAACCAGAAGGTATTTCTCTTAATATACGAATGGGAGAATCCCCGCAGGGCACTGCGGGGTTGTACCTCAGCATCCGCGGATCCTCTGTGCGCCTCCAAGGAAAATCCATTTTCTCAGTATACCCGTGTAATCCAGATGGAAAAAGAACACGTTTCCGACGCTTGGAGCTCTGGAATATTGGATCATTGGAGGGCACATCTCGGCCACTTGACGCCGCCATGTTTGTATCGAAATATCGCCACGTTGAGTTCGTTCGAGAAGCCTGGGCAATCTTATTGTGATGCAGCCGTGGTACGCGAGAGGGGCAGGAAAAAGGACCGTTACCAAAGCCTCCTCGTATACAGTATACATCCACTTACCACGAGGGAACGAGCAAATGATGGGTTATCTCTCGGCCCTCGTCTCTCACCGCGACCCCTCTCAAAAGTCCTTTCTGGTCGTCGACGTCGTCCTCGTCCCCGAGATTCACCTCCTCATTCTCATCCTCCGCCTTCTCCCCGCGT
Organism: Ophion obscuratus; assembly: GCA_964007375.1. Taxonomy (NCBI): domain Eukaryota; kingdom Metazoa; phylum Arthropoda; class Insecta; order Hymenoptera; family Ichneumonidae; genus Ophion; species Ophion obscuratus. Next base: position 28,809,470 of record OZ023322.1, on the reverse strand, counting down.
ATTTCGTCTCTTAATCATTTCTTTTTACTTTTTCATCGCTGCTTTCCTTTTCGTATGGTTTCGTAATCACAAGGTCCTCGCGGGGTCCACGCGAAAATAATATACCCCGGCGTGGGCATCCGCGAATTATGAGACTCTTCCGAGTACGTATATACGAAAACGGAGGGACGGCGATTGATCGGGACCGAGCCAATTGCGGGAGCATCGCAACTACCAGAAGCGTGCACATAGTATCCAGTCGGATAGAGTGAGAGGGAGACATCGGTGCATCCCTCGGGCATTCACGATGCAAAACATAATTCGATCGCGAATTTTCTTGCTACGTCCTTCACTCCTCACTCCTCGACCGAAATCGGGCAACCCGAACTACGCTTCGAGGCGCACTTCTTTTCGCCAATAATTTTGCCGTTGTCGCACGATCTATCGGCCTTCGGAGATCCACCATGATTCTTCGTTGGTTCGCAATTACACTGGCGGAAAAGACTTGCAGTACCAGGTGGGGAAAACTACGGATCATTTGGAGCCGACGTTTGGATAATAGCTGATGAAATTTAAATGGATTGGGAGTATACTAAGTGGGCAACTAAGTTCCCGGGTTTCACACATGGATGGCGCTAGCGAAACATGTAGTCGGCCTACAGGTCAGAAACTGGGTGTCTTTATAGCTTGGGCATCTGTTGAGAATACCCAGTCGTAATGTAAACAAATATCGCAACACAACGACCTTTTTTCTAACCTCGAAAACGTCAAAGTTTGTGCCAAATAAACAGCATTTGCGGGAAGCATTGCTTTTTTGCATCAACCTAAAAATACAGCAGCTGAAGCACGTCGGTTACTTGAGGAGGCCTACGGCGAATATATACCATCAAAAACAACGTGTGAAGATTGGTTCAAGCGGTTCAGAAGTGGTGATTTTGAGACTGGGGACAAGGAGCGCTCGGGAAGACCGCAAACATTTGCGGACGCCGATCTGCAAGCGTTATTGGATGAAGATGACACTCAAACAAAAGATCAACCTGCCGAGGCATTAAATCTGACTCGGCAATGTATTTCGAAACGTTTGCACGCCATGGGAAAAATTCATAAGGAAGGAAAGTGGGTGCCGCATGAGTTGACTGAGAGACAAATGGAAAATCGAAGAACCACTTCCGAAATTTTGCTTTTGCGGCAGAACAGAAAGAGTTTCCTGCATCGAATTGTTACTGTCGATGAAAAATGGATATATTTCGAGAATCCCAAACGCAGAAAATCGTCGTTTTCACTTGGCGAAGCGTCAACATCGACGGCACGGCCAAATCGCTTCGGAAAAAGGACAATGCTCTGCGTTTGGTGGGACCAGAAAGGAATCGTGTACTATGAGCTGGTGAAACCGGGCGAAACTGTCAATGGGCATCGCTACCGACAACAACTAATCAATTTGAACCACGCATTGCTCGAAAAACGGCCAGACTGGGACACGAGACACGAACGTGTGATATTGCAGCACGACAATGCTCCGTGCCATCGCAGTTACATCGTCCAGGACACCATAAAAACACTGAAATGGGATCTGCTACCGCACCTGCCGTATTCGCCAGACCTGGCCCGTTCAGACTATCACTTGTTCCCGTCGATGGCGCATGGCTTGGGGGGCTACACTTGGCCAATTACGATGCAGTACAAAATTAGTTGGACGAATGGTTTCAGTCCACAGACGCGTATTTTTATCGTCGCGGTATTTATGTATTGCCAGAGAGATGGAAAAAATCTGTAAATAGCGAGAGACAATACTTCGAATGAACCATTTTTTGTATTTGTCTTAAAATTTTTTCTTTTTGATTGGTAAACAAAAACCCGGAAACTTAGTTGCGCACCTTGTAAATAAGTCTCCGCCGTTTGACAAAAAATGGCCCCACCAGGAGGTTATGGTTGAAATTGTCATATTAAAACGTCATGTCGTAAGGTTGGACTTAAGGCAAGACCGTGAACTTGAAATATTAGCAATTTTGTATCAGCACGACATAAATTTTTTGGCGAAAATGTCGAGTTTTGCGCCGAATAAGCGTCATTTGCGGGAACTTTTGATTTACTTGTTTAAGGGGCCAGGCAACTTTGAAAATTTCAAATAATCGAAAGCAAGCAAGACTTGAAGAAATCGAAGATGATGAGCAATCAGAAGGGATTTTGTACGGTGCAGAAATTGCCGATTGAGTTTAGGTAAGAGTTTTTCATAGTGTAAACTTCAAACGCGTTTTTCTCGAAACACCGTTTTCAAAATCAAGCTCTATCGTATCTCTAAAAGTAATAAACCGATTCTCTTGAAATTTGAACCACATATTGTAAACATGATTCGCAATAAAATGACCCTCGATCGTTTTAAAATTTGTATTTTTACTGTTTTTTTGCGATAAACTGCGAAAGAACGCGTTTTTTTACTTTTTTCGTTTTTCATCTGCCATTTCTTCATTTTTTAATAAAACTTTATATCCGAGGGTCATTTTGTAGCTGGTGTCATACTGAATCTAATGGACTTTTTTTCTGTTTCAGACAAGCCCTTGCCGAGTTGTGATGGAGCTACCTAGCCCACCTATTTTTGAGGCGTTACGTTAAACTATAGTTTTTGTACTTAAAAATGAATAAAAATGATTCAAAAATTTTTCAAATGTATTCCAAGACTTTATTTATCAAGCCCGACAACTTTTATATTCATATATTTTATAAAAACCTCAAAAAATCGTGAAAATAGCCTTTTTTCGTGGCTCCAAAGTGGACTGGCCCCTTAAGAGTCCTTACCACGTTCGATTCGAAAATACGTGCAAAGTCACGAGAAAAAACGAGTGTGAAATGACATGTCAAAGTGCACTAATAGAAATATACAACGATAATTAGCGTGAATTTTCAGCGATGTGATTCAAATCAATATTTAAGATGTACTTTTTTCATCGATTTATGCTTTTTTAAGATAAAATTTATACTTTTTCAAGAGCCACTTATTTTGTATATCTATATATTTTGTTTTCGAAAATTCAAATGATTGCGATTCATGATACAGAGTGTGATGGGAACTATCAAGAATCGTATTAGATTCTGTTGGATAATGTGAAAATCCTTTAGGATTCATATTTGATTCGTACAGTGCACGAGCACGACGTTTTATTATAAGGATCCGATGCGACGACCGATTGGAACTCTATGAGAAAGTGGGAAGGAGTATGGGAATCTAATTGGATAACTTGACAATTTCTGCACGAGCATTTTAACATTTTCCTATCACTCCCTATCCGCAGTCTGCTAATCTGACCTAACTTGCGTTGCGTCTACAGTCGTCAAAATTATATTTAAAAACAAGCTTCCTTTTGTGGAAAAGTTATATGTAAAAATCTAGTTATGCAAATTATTATTTCTCCCACTGTCCATGTGTACACAGGGTGGCCTGTTATAAATGGATAATCCTGCAACTGTCTATAGGTCAGATCATGTCCTACTATATGCTGGAATTTCAGTTTAGTAAAAGTCCCACGGTTTTGTCGAGCCCGCGAGCCCGATCATTTTTGGTTTTTTAAATTCTTTGTTGTAAAATTGTATCTCTTGAATGGAATGTCCATACCAATTTTTAAATTTTCATCTCATTTTTTAGGGGTTATCATTTTTCAAAAAATGTCGATTTCAGAAGTTTTGGAAACATTTAAACGCTGATAACTCCAGAACTAATTGAGATATCGACAAATGGCATTATATAATTTTTTTTTCATTTTGAAGCATACTTTCGTTAAAACATACGAAAAAAATTATCAATGATCAATGTCAACATTTTTTTCTTCTAAAGTGAAAACTAGTTATTAAAAAGATGATTACCTTTTGATAAATTTTTCAAAAAATTCTCTAAAATAGATTGACCCATTCTATGATTTTTAAGACTAGTCTCTGTGGGCCCACTTTTCCTTCTACTTTTTTCGAATCAATAATATTTTTTTAAACCTTTTTTATCGTTTTAATGTCCAATAATGCTAATAATGATTTGCTGATTTCCAATTCAACTTCGACAGGCCAGAAACGGTTTATTTTCCAATTGTACAGAATATAACAACAACAAAAAGTGATTTCGAATAAAATTTTCGTTTTCGTTAAATTCAGCACAAATTAAATGGTTGGGGTCACGGGCTAGCTGAAATGGCGTAGAATATTCCATACGCATATATATATATATATTAGGATGGCCCTTGATATGGGTAAAAAAAAGTTGATCGCGCCGCCCTCCAATACGGTTCCAAATAATAAAGAAAAAATCTACGCGAAGCCCCAGCCATGTTAGTTAAGAGGAAAGCGTGCCTGTAAGCATGAACTTAAATTTAAATATCAATTTTTCTTTATGATTGGAGAAATTTCGATCTTTTAAATCTAGTTTATTTGTGAATTTTTCAACACGATATTTCTGTGGTTTAAATAAATAAATTCGTATTGAACGAACTAGTATCGATATCTTATGTGTACATTTTTTAAATATTATGTTTTTCCCGACCAACTGGATGACTTGTGCGAATAAATAATTTCTTTGTTTTCAATAAAACGAACAAGCTCGCAAAGTTTAAAATCCACCCAAGTTTAAAATGTCCCTATGCATTTTTGCGAAATTAATTTTTAAATACATTTTTTATCCACAGCACTGGAAGTCTGATCTCAGTGAAAGATTAATATGTTTGTATCTCAGCAAGCAAGGAATATTTCTAACAAAATTAAAAAAAAAAAACAATTCTGGCCAATCCGGAAGTTCGATGTGAATGGTTCGTCGTGAATTTATATTCTTCGTACTTAATAGATTTTTCTGGCAAGATGCAAATGTAAAGTTCGATTTTGATGTGATTAAAAACGTTATATAGCAGCTAAATCGAACTATTGTTCCAAAATAATAGGATGGTAAAACTGAACGCTCATCAAATCTAGTATGGAGGATCTTATTATTTGATCTGTATATTGAATACTAATATACAATAGCTTCGGAAGGTTAAAAAAATTGACAAATAAACTAGATTTGAAAAATCGAAATTTCTCCAATCATGAAGACAAATTGATATTTAAATTTAAGTTCATGCTTACAGGCACGCCTTTCTCTCAACGGGCATAGTTGAGGTTTCGCGTAGATTTTTTTTTATTATTTGGAACCGTTTTGGAGGACGGCGCGATCGATTTTTTTTACCCATATCAAGGGCCACCCTTATATATATATATATATATATATATATATATATATATATATATATATATATATATATATATATATATAAAATCACAATTACCACTTGCCTCCAGCGATTCTCTCTATTAATCAGAACGACAATTTCGATAGGGAAAAAAAAAACATTTTCTTTGGATGACGAAGGGCGATGGCATATTCAACCGAAGCAAAATTGGTATGCTTCTCCCAGGGGCTCAAGTCCGTCAGTAAAACGGATTGCATATCTCGGTTTTTTCGCAGTTTCTCGGTGGCCGAAGTTCCCCATGGCGAAAGTGTTGTCAGCGAAGTTCCACGTGCCCCGCTCGCCGAGCTGATCCAAAACGCCGTTGCTAAGAAGCCGTGAGCGGATGTGCGGAAAAATATTGAAAGAAAAAAGAAACATAATTTGTATACTAACGACAACAAATCGATCAAGTATTCTCGAGGCAACGACATACCGGAATCGTTTGCGATACGGACTGCGACGTTGCCGGATATAAGATGGAAATGGGTCCTCGCTTTCATACGCGCTGGCACCAGTTATTAGTTTTCTCTTGACGCGGGCGCGCGCACATGCCAATCTAAGTATAAAAAGAAGAGTGAGGGAGAGGCAAGTTTTTTTCGCGCGCGGCATACGACACGCAAAGTATAACGAATATTATGTATATTCGAGCGATATAGTCATACCGGGCAAGGAGGAGGGATATACGGCTGACGGAACGGATGCGAGAATTTGCGCGCGAAGAAACGAAGTAAAACCGAGGCTCTGACATTCAAACGCTCGCGTGGACGATTCGCGACAGGACGTGCATTGGCAGGCGTAATATCTTTACTTCGGAAACTAAGATTGCTTTCGATTTTTCAAGGGAAGCCGAAGTCGCCTCGTTTTTCTGCACGAAGGCTGGGGAGAGGGAGTGATGAGGAAAATCATTTCGTCTTCCCTCTCTTTCCCTCATCGATTGCCCCCCCCCCTCTCTGCGTCCTTCCGGGATCTCCTGTATGCACTGACAGAAAAATTCTATTGATATTATCAACCACGTCTATTTGATTTTTTGAAAATTGAATTAACTAGATTTTTTGAGGAGCCAAATTTTTATTGTCATATTCCATTATTGCAATGATTTATTTTAAATATATTTATTTATTCAAATCAAAATCTATTTAATATCGCCCGATAACTAAATATTTGATTTAAGGGCTTAGGCCACAGTAACGGGTATAAAATCATGTGCGAATTTAATTTTTTTTTCGTATGGAAAAGTGATTCACTTATAAAATTAATTACACATCTATTTAGTATGAATATCAAGCTGCGAGATTTTTTTTTTCGATGTTCAAAATGGACGACTACTCGAAACTTCTCGAAACAGCTTTTTTCCAAATGGCGTGACAAAAAACTTCAACAATTTTCACTTGATTTACTTCAAATTTGAAAGTTATGCTCCTAATTGCACTTCGTAAAGAAGTACGAAATTTCTGATCAATCGAAAACTTTTCATTTTATGAACGGTTCATGAGCAGTTATAACGAAATTTTTCACTGAAAATAAATTTCTCAAGTTCAAATACATACAACTTATGAATAAAGCAATTTTTTATAAATTCTGTACGTACTTCTCTCGGTATTCTAATGTAGGTTGACGAGAAGTTTTGTTTTTTGTTCTAAGTGAAAAATTGTGGATGCTAAATGTCACGCTGCGGAGCGCCTAAAAAACAGATAACAAAAGAAAATATCAGTACTCGGCCATTTTGTACATCGAACAAAAAAAAAATTCTAACAGCTTGATGTCCATACTAAATAAATGTGTAATTAATTTTATGAGTGAATCACTTTTCATACGAAAAAAAATGTTAAATTCGCACATAATTTTATACCCGTTACTGTGCCCTAACCCCTTAATCCTAATAAATCTGTGATTCGGTTTCATCTGTTCAAAAAACAATCTAGTTGAATCCACTTAATGGGTCTATTTGATTTTTTTTAATGTAAATTAAATATTACGGATTATTCGCAGTTTCCCCGTGCCCTCTTGCTCGTCCGATGAATTTGGGCATTAGCCAAGTTTTGGGAAATACTTCGGTGAGGGTTTCAGAATTGGGCGTGGGGATAAAAATACCAGAAGAAAGCGCGAAAACTAGGAGATTTAGATGCAGTAAAAAATAAATAATTAAAAGAGTAAATGGGTAAAAAAATTAGTACGTGAATAAATAATAATATGAATAAATCAATAAATGAATTAGTAAATAAATAAGCCATTAAATGCAGAGAAAAATTAGTAAGTAGGTAATCACATAGATAAATCAATTAGTAAATACAAAAGTCTTTAAACAAATGAGTAAATACACTAAATACGAAATAATCGAATAAATACAAAATTAAAAAAATTAGATACAGAAAAAATTACTAAATATGTAAATAAATTTGTAAAAAATGGATACGGAGAAAAAATAGTACGTAGGTAACTGCATACATACATAGATTGGTAAACGAAAAAGTTACTAAACAAATGAATGAGTGCACGAATACCGAAATAAACAAATAAACACAAATTAACATGAGTAACATTTCAACAAATCAGTAAATGAGTATGAAAAGTAAATACATAAATTAGTAAGTGAAAAAAATGGATACAAAGAAAAATTTGCAAGTGGGTAATTACAAACAAAAATATATTAGTGAACAAAAAAGTCGCTAAAAAAATGAATAAATATATAAATACCGAATTAAACAAATACGTAGAAAATGAAATAAATTGAAAAAATAAAATAATAAAAATGAACGAAATAAATAAAACGAATACCACAATGATTGTCCGGAAAGATAGGGCACGCAAAAAGGCTAGAATCCACATTGATCGACGCGTAGTCCAAGCGAATAGTTTCAGGTGGCAATGGAGTCAGGCATTCGTCCTACGCAAATTTTATTATCTACCCGTACGATCTTCACCGCGTTCTGTCGTGTCTACGTGCGAAAAGCGAGGACGAGAAAAGCCGGCAGGATCCGTAAGTGCGAGGCAATAATTATATGCTCGTACGTATCGTTTAACGTTCAATAGAGAAGGGCCCATCTTACGCTACGGGTAGCGAGTGGCGAGACGCCGAGGATGCCTTTTCATTTGTCAGGTACACGTGCACGGCGGGATACTCAATGACGCGACCAGAGTAACGAGCCACTCGATAAATAACTGTCGATCGCGCGTGTAGCTCTCGCATATATACGTACTCTCGCAGGACTCGATCGCGTGTCTTTTAGCAATGTTTACGCGTATTGTGTACGTACATGAATTTCTCGGTCTTTGAGTATCTTTCAGGTATATAAGATTCGCCGAGCGATTTCCCGTAGATATACGCGTAAATAAATTTCGTACTCTATCCCTTCCTCCCTCTCTCTCTCTGTAAAGCTCGATGTTTCTCGCTCGACGACACACGTTGGACTATCGTGGACACCTTATCTTAACTGCGGAACGCATTGGCGCCTTTTCTAACTCAATCACCGTCAGATGCCTCGGACGTTAAATCCCGTAAGCCAGCAAATTAACCTTGCCTGGCGTTTGTAATCACACTCGCGGGTATATATATATATATATATATATATATATATATATATATAAAAGTCGTTTGAGCACTACCTAAAAAACTTTTTCGACCTCTCAAATTTTGTATGAATTACTTTTTCATAACCTAGTAAGATTTTCCGTTGAGTACCACAAAAAAAATTAATTTTTCTTTTCGAACCACCCTAATATATATATATATATATATATATATATATATATATATATATATTAGGGTGGTTCGAAAAAAAATTAATATATATATATATATATATATATACATATATAAATTAAAAAATTAAAAAATTAAACGTTGTTCGTGCACTCCTAAAAAAATGTTTAGACTTCTCAAATTTTGTATGAATTACTTTTTCATAACGCAGTAACATTTTCCGTTGAGTACCATGAAAAAAAAATTAATTTTTCTTTTTGAACCACCCTAATATATATATATATATAGGGGAGACCGGGGCAAAACGGTACCGGGGCAAAACGGCACTGGGGCATAATGGGATCGGGGCATAATGGGATAGCAAAAAATGAAGTTTCTTGGTGCTTGATTTGGGGCAAAATGGGATAGGGGCAAAATGGGACAGAGAGGAGTGGAATATCAAATTGGGGCAAAATGGGACACACAAAAATGAAGTGTCGCAGCCCGCTGAATTTGGGGCAAAATGGGATGACAGGAAAATTCATGCTTCAGCTCTATGAAAGAGCTGTTGAAACATAATCTAATCTAAATGGTGCTTGTGGTTCGTTTCAGTCCACATATACGCAGATAATACGGACTGACCGATATATTTGTCGACACATATCTGTAGATTTCATGGGGAGCCTTTTCTGCGGGGGCTTATATTCGAAATCCAAGGAATCCTGGATTCGTTGTAATTCATGCGAGAAATGGGCCCACTATTCATGTGCCCATGCTGACGATAACTTAATCGAGTACGTTTGCGACAATTGTGCCGATAAAAATTAGCTTAGTTAAACAAGCAATAAAAATTAAACATTGCCACCGTTAAATTATAGTATCGTAAGTAGAGTGTGACCCAAATATCGTGTAACATTCAATAAAACCTGTTTTCACTCATTTATTACCCCTCGTTTTTTACCCCTGCATTTCTTTCGTTTCTGCATCGAATTATTCCACTGTCCCATTTTGCCCCGATCCCGTTTTGCCCCAATGACGTATTTTCCAGCAGTATTGATTTTCACTATTCCATTTTGCCCCAAACCCGTTTTGCCCCGGTCCCATTTTGCCCCGGTCCCATTATGCCCCGCTATACCATTTTGCCCCGGTCTCCCCTATATATATATATATATTAGGGAGGTTGAAAAGATTTTTTTTCGTGGTACTGGACGGAAAATGTCACTACGTTATGAAAAAAGAATTCATACAAAATTTAATAGGTTTAAAATTTTTTTCAAGTGCGCTCAAGCAACTTTTATTATTTAATTTTTTAATTTTTAGGGTGGTTCAGAAAGAAAAACTAATTTTTTTTTTTCGTGGCACTCAACGGAAAATGTTACTCCGTTATGAAAAAGTAATTCATACAAAATTTGAGAGGTCTACACATTTTTTTAGGTAGTGCTCAAACGCCTTTTAATTTTTTACTTCGATTTTTCGTCAATTTCTTCCCCGCCAATAGACATTGTAACAATATAATTTTCTCAACACATTTTATGCTCTGTAGCCTTTTATGAGTGAACATAAATAGGTCGTTTTTATTTCAAGTAGTTTTAATAAAAATAATGATTCCAAACGGTGTTCTGAAAAATATGTAAATAATATATGAAAAACTTACGTAATTACTCCGAAGATCTGGCCGAATAACAATTTCCCTTCTCGCAAAAAGGATGGGTTTTTCTGTGCTCGCTCACAACTTGCAACAGGTATTGTTTTTGGTCCTCGTTTCTCGTGATCAAACTGTTGAAATATTTCATCAAAGAAACGACTCGCTCAGCTATGTCGTTCACAACTTGCAAGCACGCATCATAATTCTGATTAAAGTCCCAAAGTGAAGGATTCAAGTCCAAAAGACTGCACGGGAGCTCAAATCGTTCGAATGAACTTTTTTACATTTTTATTTTTACGTGTACTGTGACGTACTTCAATACAGCAACTACTGGAACATATTTCTTACTCCAAAACAACATATTACTCCAAAAAAACATGCATACTTGTTAGACGTTCAGTGATTCAAACACCGTGTTCTTGTTCATCAAGTGGTTGATATAATTTTCACAACCGAATTACATATATTGATTCTTTATCTGCAAATACAAATTGTTTATGGTAAAAACCAATATTTCAATAAAAATTGTGTATTGCTGCAAAAAAAATTGAATGAAGACTTACATTGGATCACGCACTAAGATTTTCTGCATCAAGATAAAAAGAAAATAATACTCCGATAATCATGAAAAAGGCGGTTGAGGAGTAACTAAAAAATTGAACCCTCAAATTTTGCAAAACTTGTTTTTTCTTAACAATTCTTCAATTTTATATACTTCTTTATGCTGGAATTTCAGTTTAGTAAAAGTCCCACGGTTTTCGAATTTGTGGGCTTTATGTATTTCTTGAAAAAGATAATCTGCTTTTGGTTTTTCGCATGCCATTTCTACAAATGATATGAATCGACAATAACTAAGCAACTTTTTTTAGTAATGGGCACGATATGCGTAGTGCATTTTTTTACACCACTGGCTATCAAAATCAGCTGTTCGAATTGGTTTGTATGGAAATTTTGCATAACATCATTTTTCATAAAGTTTCCTTAATATTTAAGGTTGAAAAGAAGACTTTTCCAGATAAAACAGATTCCAGATTTCCAGATGACCAAGAGTATTTTTAAAAAAACCACGTCAAAAAAAAATTTCATTTACAGAAATGGCATGCGAAGAACCAAAAGCAGATGATTTATATCTCGAAAACTGTGGAACTTTTTCTCAACTGAAATTCCAGCATAAAGTAGGACATGAATTGACCTGTCGACAGTTGCAGGATTATCCATTCATAACAGGACACCCTGTGTGTATATTAGGATGGCCCTTGATATGGGTAAAAAAAATTGATCGCGCCGCCCTCGAAAACAGTTCGAAATAATTTTTGAAAAATCTACGCGAAGCCCCAGCTATGTCCGTTAAGAGAAAGGGGTGCCTGTAAGCATGAATTTAAATTTAAATATCAATTTTTCTTCATGATTGGAGAAATTTCGGTTTTTAAAATCTAGTTTATTTGTCAATTTTTCACCACGATATTTCTGTGGTTTAAATAAACAAATTCGTACTGAACGAACTATTATCGATATCTTATGTGTACATTTTTTGAATATTATGTTTTTTCCGACCAATTGGATGAATTGTGCGAATAAATAATTTCTTTGTTTTCAATAAAACGAACAAGCTCGCCAAATTTAAATTCCTGCCAAGTTTAAAATGTCCCTATGCATGTTTGCGAAAGTAATTTTCAAATACATTTTTTTATCCACAGCACTGGAAGTCTGATCTCAGTGAAATATTAATATGTTTGTATCTCAGCACGCAAGGAATATTTCTAACAAAATTGAAAAAAAACAGCAATTATGGCCAATCCGGAAGTCCGATGTGAATGGTTTATCGTGAATTTATATCCTTCGTACTTAATAGATTTTTCTGACAAGATGCAAATTTAAAGTTTGATTTTGATGTGATTAAAAGCGTTCGACAGCAGCTAAATCGAACTATTGGTCCAAAATAATAGGATGGTAAAACTGAACGCTCATCAAATCTAGTATGGAGGACCTTATTGTTTGATCTGTATATTGAATACCAATATACAATAGCTTCGGAAAGTAAAAAAATTTGACAAATAAACTTGATTTAAAAAATCGAAATTTCTCCAATCATGAAGAAAAATTTAAATTTAAATTTAAGTTCATGCTTACAGGCCCGCCTTCCTCTTAACGGACATAGCTGGGGCTTCGCGTCGATTTTTTTTTTATTATTTGGAACCGTCTTGGAGGGCGGCGCGGATAGCGCACAATCATTTGCGCTATCCGTTATACACATGCTGAACAGTGTATTTATGTTTATACGCGAATTCATAATTATTCTCAAAAAATAAAATAAACGTGTAAGTAAATGAAAGATCCAAGACAGCATTTTAAGGTGAGGTTATTACGAAGAATATTTGGTTGGCGTTTGCATCTTGATGCCGGATAATTAGGAGAAACAATTGTTCGGGTTAATTTAGGCTTACATGTGTACTACTGAAACAACTATTTTTTTACGTCAGAATTTAAGGCAGTATTGTTGCCTAGACGGCTGTTTTTGAGGTGGTTAGTAGGATGGAATAAATAAAAAAATTACTAAACAAATTGATCCACATGTTTATTGATCTTTTAACGAGCTAGGTGGGTGAAAGAAATTGCATTTTCCAAAAATATTTTCATTTTATAGTATCACCTTTTAGCTATATTCCCTGAAAAATTCAATGAAATTTATTTCGGGCTTCGAGGTAAATGTAGCCTCTTAAGAATATGTACAAATTAAAAGAAAAACAAAGGTCACCATGTACTGCTGTACGTTTGTTTACAACGGTGCGCGAAAAACGCCTCCAATTGTCGACCAGTGTTGTAGACGTTCTGTGAATTAAAATGCAATCAAACGTATTCTTAATCTGTATGAGTTTTGTGATGTTTGGTACCAGATTCGGCAAAAGAAAAAGTTTTCGAAGTGGCAGCATGCTAAACTTTGGTTATCAATTTTTTTCTATTTTTCTGACCATCCTACAAGTTAAATAAAAAAAATTCATTAGACTCAATTCTGCCACCGTTGAAAAACAGTATACTGAAAGTGGATGCCAAATTTGAGTTCAATTGGCCAATTGGGTAACAAGATAATAAATTATTATTTGAAAAAATTATTATTTTTTTTCAAATTTCTATATACCAATACTGTCTTAAAAAATATTGGGTTTGCTTGGGTTGACATATGTAGTACCCAAAAAACCCAAGCAACTTTTTTTTTCGTCATACGAGATTTTTTTGTTAACGTGCTTACACATTAGTTCGTCAAAATCGCGCGTGGGGAAAAATCGAATCGATTTTACGCGACGTACACGTGGCACATGAGAAATACACGTACGTGCGATAAAGCTTGAGGAAGGACAGAGCTTTGGAGGAGAGTAGAGCAAAGATTTCGTCGACTTCCTCCACGCAAGAGGGAGAAGTTAGTTTCGAGATTTCCAATTCGATAAAGCCTCGGCTGAGAAGCCACCGAGGAGCAACTCCACTGTAATGGGACCGGCTGCTCGCAGCACATATAGGCAGAGCATAGACGTGGCATTTGTCAGGGTGCGGGAAACAATCGTATTTCCGAAGGAATTACTACCGGCAACCCATGCAATATCGGCACGGATATTGTTTCGCGAAACATTGACTTCCGGTTGGGGGCAAGGCACCCCAAATTTCTATTCAGTTGCGATCAAATCGTACAAATGTATTTGCACGTACGTACATCGTGATTATTATTATCCGACTCAATCTTATATTTTTTTGATTTTCTTAGTTGTCAGTAAAAGGTTGTTTTTTTTGTCGAAAATGGAACTTTTTTTTTATATAGCTTGCCATTTTCGTGATTTTCAAAATATCAAAAAAGTATCCGGTCATACGAAATTTCTATTATTGTACTACAAGTATACGATTTTAGTTTTTTTTTTAAATTTTAGATGACCTTAGTTGCGAGAACCACCTACTCCGATTGGCCACGCAGCAATGTCGGTACTTCGGTTAAATAATAACTTCATTTGTTATCAATATTTTTCAATTGAAAAAAATCGCAAACTTGGTAGGACTATGTGTGTGTAAAATCCCGACATCATAATACCGATACTCTCAACAGCAGAAAATGTTTAAAATTTACCCTTTTTGGGCCCTAATTTTATATAGATCCCTGAAACTACATAGACAACATTTTGTTTAATATACGGAATTTATATTTTTTTATAATAACCCTTAGGGCGGGGGGAGGGGAGATCCCCTTGGGCAGTCCAAAATAAGCAAATTTTGAAGATTCTATCGTCGAATTTTGCCAAAACTATTCATTCTACATAATTAAAGTTGTATGTACATATTGTTAAAACTTTTATTTAATTTTCCAATTTTTTTAAATTAAAATGATTGACGTCTGTATGCAACTTGCTCCAGAGAGGATTGTCGCCCAAGTTATTCCACGGCGTACAACCTAGCGTTTGGTGGATTTATCTGAAACTTCAAAATCAAAAAGTCGTAGATTTCTAAGACCCCCACGCTCTATGTGAACCTAAAAAATTAAAAGGACAGTGAAAATTCCAAAAATAGGACGTGCTTGAAAAAAAAAACTCTATTTTTCATGACATTTTTACTATAGTATCTATTAACAAAAAAAAATCGTTATTCGGAATAATCCTCAAGTAACATTAGGTTCACATAGACGGTTATTATATGACCTAAAAGTATGCAAGATTCCCTAACAATCAATCAGATAGTTTTCGAATTATCTTGCACGAGGTTCGCAAAAAAGTGGTTTTCGCGAAACCGCCTTGAAACTATCAAGGCCCGACATTTTTGTGACCGAATGACCTATCGCTTGATCTGCGATTCCTGTTCCACAAAGTAGTCTCTCCGCTGCCTCGGGGACTTCATTCTCAGCCCTAATCTCTTCTTAACATTATAAAGGGATCTCCCCCCTCAAACGATGTGACCCTAAAACCCATCTATCGCCATATACAAGAACCAAATTTCTAGCATAGACGTGAGCCTAACCTGAGAAAAAGGTTAGGTAACTCATAACTCTCTGTAATATTATAAACAGTTGTATATTAATTGTCGATTAATGCGAATACCTATTCTAAGCTGCATAATTATATATAACCGAAACAAATGCGTGTACCCATACTACAGGCTGATGCACAAAGAGCCAAATTTCCGCGACATTATTGCAGTATCGAAGTATTCTTGTTGTGCGCCACAGATGCGAGACTACGAATGCCGTGTTGGTCTATTACATTGCGTGCTTCAGGGGTTGTTATCGACTCGTCGATGTATAGACCAAGAAACGTGCTAGGGCGGGCACTCACACACGCACACACCTACACGCATCACACACACAGACCCCCCTCCCCACCTACACACACCTACACCTTAAACACACACACACACACAGCCACCTACACCCCCACACACCTAAACGCCCTCAAACAAATACTTACACCCACACACGCACACACACACATGCACACACACACACACACACACAGAGAGAGAGAGAGAGAGAGAGAGAGAGAGAGAGAGAGAGAGAGAGAGAGAGAGAGAGACACCTACGCTCACACACACCCACACACACAGACACCTACACTCACACACCCACACACATAGAGACACCTACACTCACACGCACCCACACACACACAGACACTCCCACTCACACACACCCACACACACAGAGGCACCTGTACTCACACGCACCCACACTCACACACACCCACACGCACAGAGCCACTTACACGCACACACACACACACACTCACACAGAGAAACCTACAGACACACCTACACCTACGCAGGCACACAAATCTACACTCACATCCGCTCGCCCCCCACACAGACACGTACACCCCCGCACACCTAGACACACGGCCGCAGACACACACACACACGCATCTACATACCCTCAAACAAGCACTTACATAACCACACCCATATCCACCCACACACACACACACGCGCGCGCACACACACACACACACATACACACACACACGCACACACACACACACACACACACGCATCTACGCACCCTCAAACAAACTCTTACATAACCACACCCACATCCACCCACCCACACACACGCACATACACACACCACGCACACACACACACACACACACACACACACACACACACACACACACACACACACACCTCAGATCCTAAATCGCAGCAGCTCGAGGGGATTATTGTCATTTCGAGTGATCCATTCTCTACAGCGTCGCACATGTATCGCGTGAAACGCAGATCGAGTATTGTGACGGTAGCAGCGCGAGTCCATCAGTCTGTTGCCAGAGCTTTAACGCGTCTCTGTATACGTATGCAAGAGCATAGTCGCGCGAAAGCTCCGTGCTACAAAGTTACAATCCTAGGCGAGCGAGCTGTCTCGAGCTGCGTTCCGCAGCGGCAATCGCCCGCGAGGGTTGTTTTCCCCGCTGTACGAACTCTCACTTCCGTCACGAGAGAAGGAGTGAGACACGCGAGCGGGCCCGGCACAGCGAGCATGGAAATACAATTACATCCCGACGACGATAGAATAACGCGCTTGACGCTACGTGAGAGAGAGAATCGAAGATAGCACGATGAGGCGCGAGAAGGAGACGGGGAGAGAAGCCGGGGCGTCTGACGTAACGAGACGCTTGATTGTATAAGCTTGCGGCAGGATATTCCGTTAAATAAACAATATTAAATCGACAAATGTCGTTACGTTCTCGCGTCGACAAGACGCAACCACTGTTTCGAGATGGAAAGAGAGAGAGAAAGGGAGAGCGACGAGGCAGAAAATAGTTGTGAAGCGGTTTGTTTCTTTTGCTGAAAGAACAAAATCGATTCAGTAACTTCGATAGTGCCAACCCTGGGAGAGAACAAGTAGAATAAAAATCCTTCGATTGCAACGGGAGGAAAATTATGTTTGATGGGAAAAAAAAATTATTTGGATCTCAGCGCAAGTTCTGAGCTAATGAATTTTTACTGGATAAAAAAAGCATCTTTGTTCGGGCCGAAACATTTCATCGTTCTCGTTGAACCTAAGGAAAATGCTGTGCCTGACGGTAATAAAATGTTAAACTTTTATTTAGCCACTTATTTATTATATTTGCTGATCACAACGAAATCATTTGTGCTCGCTAAATCTACCACCGGTGGATGCCAACGATTTATGTATTTAAAAAAACGAATAATCGGCTATTCAAAGAATGATTGATCCCATCGAACTACCATGCTCGCAAAAATTGCAGATTTTTGTGTTCCATCTCAATATTTCGTTGGCCACCAGTGTTGGCCACCTGCGAACGAACATTGCCGTTGATCCAAGTAGATGTTTATTCTGTGGAGAACGTCCGGAACCTTAGGCTACATATTGTTAAACCATTGGACGGAAAATTATTCACTTCAATCGCTGAAACTTCCGATGATGAACTCTGCGTGATTCTCCTTCCCTACCCCTCTTTAGGACCTTTCTGCTATTCACTGCACGGATATATTTACTCGCAAGCGATAACGAGTTTGATGCTCCCTCGAGGCCGGGGTAAAGTTAATTCGGCGAAAAAAAGGCATGTTTTTAAGATTTTTTTTTTGGCGTAACGAATAGTGTTCGTTTATTGAAAAATTTACATATAATAAAGTAACATTTGAACAACATTCTCCTAAATTTGCATTGCAAAATATTCAAAATTGAGCGAATGAAAATTAAACTCCGGAGGCGCCTCGAAAAAAAGTTGGTTTGCGGCGTGCACCATAACTCGCAACAGAATCATCTGAAACAAAAAAATCAAAATGCATTTGTTAAAGGAGATATTTCTCGAGGTAATGACGGGAGGATTTTTTTTTTCGATTTTTCGATTTTTCGTAGCACTTGGGAGCCAAAAACCCGATTTTCGCTAAAAAAATCGGCTAATTTGTTGTTGAAAAATTAGTAATTATTAAAAAAAAAAACAAAAAAGCTCTCGACAATACCTGGTGAATTATGTGAAGAAGTACTGTGCAAAATTTCATAGCGATTGGTCCAGTAGATTTTGAGTTATCGTGCACACGGACTTCAAGTATGACAAGTCTCAGAAAAACGGTTTGAAAAACGCAGAAGAGTTTGGTGGCTTAGCGCTCATTGCACATAAGTTTGAGAACACTTCTCGATTGCATAAAAATCTGAGAAAATTCATGCATATTAAAGGTACTCAAAAGATTAATTTTGCATAATAATAATTCCAAAATGTTATTAACAAAATGATGAAAAAAAAAAAATGAGTCAACAAATTTCCCCGCAACCCAATTTTTTTTCGTGTTTCGTTCATTTTTCTGAATACGTATGAATTTTTTCAGATTTTTCAATTATCTTTGAATTTTTAGAAATTCATAATAAAACTCGATAATTTTCTTATACTCACTCAAAGTCGTCGATGCCAGGTCCGTAGAGCAAAAGGCTCCCATCAAGATGATCGAGAGCATCTTTTTGCGTTTGTCTACGCAAAACTCTTTCTTCTTTACTGTCGTGCGCCGCTTGCTCCTCTGCTGTACTAATTCGCAAATCGTCAACTTGTCGGGCCCATTCGTGAGAACTTGGCCCTCGAATATACATAACTCGACCGGACCAGGCCCGTTTATCAAGAAATTTATTCGGGGTCGAAAAATACAATAGCGCGCCGCGCAGCTGCCGCCCAGGTATAAAACCCGGCATGGAGCAATAGACGCTCAATACTCATAACTTCGTCAATTTTACTCCGATCGACTTGAAATTTTAACACAATATTCTTGATATATTGTGCATTCATTTAAAAAATTTAAAAAAAATGAAAAAAAAATTTAAATACTTTACCCCGCCCTTGAGCGCCACGAATGCGATGCAAATACGAAGAATAAAAAGTGTGTTTATCACACGTGGAATAATAATTAAAATAAAGTTGAGTGGCAGAACCGGCCGAGAGGACGAGGATTCTTCCAATTCGTTGTGGTCACATTTCTCGAGTCTCAAATGTATCGTCGTAGCTACACACACACACACACACACACACACACACACACACACACACACACACACACACACACACAAAGAGAGAGAGAGAGAGAGAGAGAGGGGGGGGGAGAGAGAGAGAGAGAGAGAGAGAGAGAGAGAGAGAGAGAGAGAGAGAGAGAGAGAGAGAGAGAGAGCGAGAGAGACCTGTTAAATCGCGCCCATTCGCGATATCAGAAAGGAACATCGCGCGTCGAATAAAAATGAAATAAACGGGAGAGCGAGATATATGTCGTAATAAGTGGCACCTGATGGCGAGTCGATCGGCGTGATCACCGTTATAATATCAGGATGCCACAGGTGATATTGATAAGTCTTACGATGTTTGTCTGTATATACGTGTGTACATGTGTATACGCTTCATCGATAGGCTATCGATCGCGGCGGGGATCGATACTAATGCTAGAAATTCGAAAATCTCACACTCTCACGCGTGCGAGTTGACGCAGCTACCGTACGGACCGGTATGGCGAAAAGAATGTTTCACGATATTTCTCGCTATATTCATGGAGGAAACTGTTAAGCGCTCGCGTCAGAAGTCACGGCTGTGTACGCGGACCACCGCAATTCCGAATTGATCAACAGTCGTAAATATGTTCGACGAAAGATCGACAAACGATCGTTTACTACATCTAAATGGAGGTTTATTGAGCGGTCCCATAGCTTTGGACCACCTCTCTCTCTCTCTTTCTCTCTCTCTCTCTCTCTCTCTCTCTCTCTCTCTCTCTCTACCCCCCCCCCTCCCCCATCCCCCTTTCTTTTCTTAGCAAAACCATTGTAACTCAGATCCCAAAATTAGCAGGTCCGCGTTGAAACGAGCCTACGAATTTAATCGCATTCCATTTCGTCACCGAGAACAAAAAATTCCCATCACATTCATTCGAAACATTTGGCTCGATGACAATGATTTTTTT
>OZ023322.1:28769018-28784018 GCA_964007375.1 Ophion obscuratus | reverse complement strand
GCTGAAATTCCAACGCGTCGATTGAATAACGCAATCTTGAAATCAATAAAACTCCATCTAGTCTGGAAACAACTTTTAAAAAATCGGGTTAAAAAGAATTTGCCGTCACAAATATCGAAGGAGCGTTAATTTAAGAGAGATTTGGACAAACTGTTCAACGTTGCACATTTTCGTTCTGCCCAAAATGTTAACGAACTTGAGAATGGCTGGGAGGAAATGTAAATGAGTTTGAAAATAATATAAGCGTAGCATTTTGAAAATGTAAATATACGATTTATGAATAAAAGCTTATAATTTGATTTTTCGTAAAAAGTGCGAAATGTTAATGCGTATAAATAAAGCTACATGAAGAAGGAGAGTAGTATAGACGTCATTATTGATCTACCTGGATTTGAATTGTGAATATTGCAATCTTTTCAAATTGTTAGAATTTATTTTTGTTACGAAAAAGCTGCTGGATGTGATTTTTATCCGTAATCCGAAGCCGTGACTATGCTTAAATACAATATCTTCGTTAAAAAAATTCAAATACAAAAAAGTCGAGATAGCCACGTCTAAAAGTTGAGTGACCGCGCCCATCTTTTTAGAGAAATTTTGTTTTATCAGTGCCCAACATTAGCACGAGAATCCAGAAGGAAATTTTTTTTTTAATTAATATATATATATATACACACACACACGAAGTAGGACCTTCAAAATTATATTTTCTCGTATATATATATATATATATACACGAGAAAATATAATTTTGAAGGTCCAAATTCGTTGACGATCCTCACATTACCTAATCGTCCCCATACTCAACATTGCTTAAACCCCAATCCCCACGAAATCGCCTCCACATAACTGGAAGCACATCAATCTAAAAGTCACTCCATGGCCCGGCATGTTACCAAAATGAACTCTACGTTAAATAAAAAATAAGGTCGTCCTCGAAACAGCCAGATATACAAATAGCCAACATTGCATAGATATCACGAGTTCAAAATATCCTTGCCCTATACGTATATATAATGGAACATAACAGACTTACCGAGTTGTAAGCGCAACAAGAGGGCAGCCAACAAAGATAGACCGAGAGATACCCGTAAAAAGGAGTAAAAAGGTGGCTGGCGGTGGAAGAGGGAGGAAGAGAAAAAGTACTCTCGAAGAGAAGAAGCGACCTAAGGCAAAAGAGGCCAGCTATATGAGAGAGAGAGAGAAAAAGACAGGAAGAGACAATACCAGCTGAATTGAATGAATGAATACGCTGATGAATGCTCACAATAGAAGAAAAGGCAGCGCTCGCTGACACAATGGGGCGACAAAAACTCTCCCCGTGTTCTCTTCCCGTATTTATACTCCCCCTTTTTCCGCCACGGGCCCGGATCTAGAAAACGCGACTAAACTAATAGCTATTGTCCCGCCGATATGCTGTCGAGCCTGCGCGAGTTCTTTTCGCGAGCTAGTACTCACATATATATATATATATACACATATATATACATATATATACAGGGTGTCCTGTAATCAAAGCCTTAGATCACAGTAATGGGTATAAAATCATGCGCGAATTCAACAATTTTTTTTTTCGTATCAAAAGGGATTTACTCATAAAATTAATTACACATCTATTTAGTACGAATATAAATCTGTTAGAAAATATATATTTTTATTTCGATGTACAAAATGATCGACTACTAATATTTTCGTTTGTTATCTTTTTTTTAGGCACTTCGCGGCGTGACATTTAGTATCCACAATTTTTGGCCTAGAACAAAAAACGAAAATTCTCGTCAATCTGCAGTAGAATACCTAGAGAAGTATGTACGGAATTTAAAAACTATTGTTTTATTCAAAAGTTGTAGGTATTTGAACCGAATAAATGAATTTTCACTGAAAAATTCCGTTATAATTGCTCATAAACTGCTCATAAAATGAAAAGTTTTCGATTAATCAGAAATTCCGTACGTACTTCTCTGCGAAATGTAATTAGGAACATAACTTTTAAATTTGAAGTAAATCGAGTGGAAATTGTCGAAGTTATTTGTTACGCCAATTGAAAAAAGGTGTTTCGAGAAGTTTCGAGTAGTCGACCATTTTGTACATCGAAAAAAATTATATATATATTTTTTCTAACAGCTTGATATTCATACTAAATAGACGTGTAATTGATTTCATGGGTGAATCACTTTTTTATACAAAAAAAATTGTTAAGTTCGCACATGATTTTATACCCGTTATAGTGGCCTTAATGGACATTCTTGCAACTATCGATACGTCAGATCATGTCATACTATATGCTGGAATTTCAGTTTAGTAAAAGTTCCATGGTTTTCTACAAATAAAATTAATCGACAATAACGACGCAACTTTTTAAAGTAAGTGGCACGATATGCGTAGTACATTTTTTTCACACCGCCGGCTATCAAAATCAAATGTTCGAATTGGTTTGTATGAAAATTCTGCATAAGATCTTTTTTCATAAAGTTTCCTCAAAATTAAAGGTTTAAAAGAAGACTTTTTTAGATTAAACAAATAACCAAGAGTGTTTTTTAAAAAATCGGGTCCAAAAAAGTTACCATATGTAGAAATGGCATGCAAAAAACCAAACCCATGCAGAAATGTTTTGGGGACTCCCCAGATCCTACCAGATCCCTATGGGGATTTGATAGGGACGCCCCAAGTAAGGACTCCACACTGGAATCCAAATAGATTTGTTGGGGCTTCCCCAGGTTCTACCAGATCCTTATGGGGATTTGATGTGGACACCCCAGGTAGGGAGACCACATTGGAATCCAAATGGATCCTGGGCTGTTTCCAGATTAACGTGGTTTGAGAATTGTTTACTAGAAATTATATAAAATAGGATTTCGCGACGCTCTGTAAAAAATTATTCTTTGATGGTCCCGTGCACAGATTTGCTTAGGAGTTTCAAGATGCACCAACGTGTTTCTAGGAATTTGTTAGGATATCGAATAATACAATATATAATTATATTCTTTAGTAACTTCTTTACTTTAGTGCTTACCCATATTGTATATTTATAGTTTGTTATGGGTTAGTATTTTTTATACGAATAAAAAAGCTTGTTATACATTTTAATATGCACACTTTTTGAATTTTTAATACTTGTGCGCATAAAAATTTGTTTTGGACGTGACGGCAATCGGGTTACGATTGCGTCTGCGGTTTATCGCTGTGGGTGTGGAGTTTTGTTAGAGCGGCTTAAATGAGGTTTTAAAAGAAAATTAAATGTAAGTATGAAATCATATTTTTATAAACATGATATCTATTACACATTCGCTTAAGTTTGTAGCCCGTAACATCAATTTCCACCCGACCCGGTGGATTTTTCATCGGGATCCAATAGGGATTCCCCATCGGGATCTAACAGGGATTCCTTGTCGGGAGCCAATAGGAATTCCCTATCGGGATCCAATAAGGATTCAGAAAATCGCTTCCGACAAAAGAAAGACGTCGGGCGATAGAACATAAGCGGCGCAGGGTACATATATATTCGTGTCGTCGTTGAAAAGCGCGCGACGATCGAGTTACTGCGCAATCGCGATCGTAAAATTTATTTACTCCAAACACGCATTAATGTTTGTTACATTCCAATGATGCAAGCATCAACCTTATTAAAGTGTTTAAATTTTATATAATATGAAAAGTATTCAAAGAATATCCCGCCCATAATTGCACAAGTATTTTTGCTTAATAGTAGTATAAAAAGTGTATAAAAACTACGTTACAGCATAAGAAGTATGTAAAGTATTTTTAAAAAGTTCATAAAGTATAAAAAGTACTCGAAGATATAGATATAAGATATAAGTATTCGAAGAATACTATACAAAGCACTATAAATATTCAGTATGGGTAAACAATAAAAAAAAAAAAAAAGTATATTGTGGTATTCGATATGTACTCCTTTGTAAACAATAAATTGATCTCTTTAGTGTATCGATGCTTTTATTTTTTGTAGCATTTTGGGCTTACAGAATGCGATATGATCGATCAAGCATCGTATCGGATTCCGTTCAATACTGTGGGGAAGCTTTAAGATTCTTACATTGGATTCCGATGGGAAATCCCTATTGGATCCTAATAGGGAATCCCTATGGAATCCCTATGGAATCCCGATAGGAATCCCTACTGGATCCCGATGGGAATCCCTTTTGGATCCCGATGGGAATCCCTTTTGGATCCTTTTGGATGGGGAGTCCTTTTGGATGGGGAGTCCCTCTTGGAATCCAATGTACGAGCGTGACGTTTCCTGATAGGGATCCAATGGGGTGTCCCGTTGGATCCCTATCAGGGAGTAGGGAGAAGTAGGGGAATCCTATAGGATTCCAAACACAATTTCTACCTGGGAATGCCGATGATTTTTATCTCGAAAGCCGTGAGACTTTTATTGAATTGAAATTCCAGCATATCGTAGGACAAGATCGGACCTATCGACAGTGGCATGATTATCCATTTATAATAGGACACCCTGTGTATATATATATATATATATATATATATATATATATATGTGTCTGTGTGTATATATGTGCGCGCGCGCGCGTGTGTGTGCGTGCGTGCGCGCGCGTGTGTGTGTGTGTGTGTGTGTGTGTGTGTGTGTGTGTGTGTGTGTGTGTGTGTGTGTGTGTGTGTGTGTGTGTGTGTGTTCGTGTGTGTGTTCGTGTGTGTGTGTGGTGACCGAGGAAGCAGACAAAACGAAACGGTCGACGAACTCGCTTCGCTCTTCGAACTATGATGAGCGAGAAATTTATTTGCCTCCTCGCTAATCGTACAATCCCACCGCGGATACTAATTGTCAATGGGGTTAAAGATCACCGTGACAAAATCGCGTTTTTAGTTGGATCTTGAGGATGTACAAGCCCGAGGTAACGTCGAGGCGTTTCAGGCGAGTGAAAGTTTGCAAAACGATATTTTCACAGTCACACTTCTGGACGTAAGTTCAACAGTCGTACTGGGTCAAATGCGCTTCGGTCAATTTTTAAATGTTCGTCACATTAAACGACATCCATAAAATTGGGTACGAAAAATGATGCTGTGTACTTCGAACGATGGAAGAGCCGAGGGAACATGAAGTGAAGGATACCGAGGTCAAAAGAGTCGGGGAGGTTGGAAGTTCAGAAATCATGAGATTTTTGGTTTAGGAATTATAGGTTTTCAATTATATTAGGTTTTTGAAAATATAATATTTATTTGTTGAACCGGGAGAAAGGAGTGTGTATATTGTTGGTAATATCAGTAACGATATTGTGGTAGGTATGATATTGTCATTAAAAAATGATGTTGACATTTTTCTGTAGAAAAAAAAATCATGAACCTCAGCAAATTTTTTCCTTGCCTAAAGCTATCTCCCCTACGTGATGTTTCTAGTAAATTGACAAAGAAAACCATATCGGAAGACTCAAGGAAGCTCGAAAAATTGAAAATATCCAAAAAGTAGAGCGATCGAAGGCATCCGTTTGAAAAGGGCTCGAAGCATAGTGCTCATCGACAATCTTACAATCTCTAAACGAGTATAAAAGAAACAAAAAGCAGATTACCAGACTCGCACATTCCCCGAGGGCAATTCCGAGCGTCGATTTCTCCGCAACTATGCAAGAAAAGATAAAAGGAAAAAAATGTAAATAACGCCTTAAATCATCCGCATATCCCGTATATTATTTGATGCTCGGTGGTATTTTTTTTTCTTCTTCCTCTCTTGTATGGTTATTTTTCTGGCCGGCATGAGCGGAATTCTTGATCAATGTTCGTTAATGGTCTTTCGTCTACGAATACAACGGCGGCGTGTCGCGAGACGTACACACAAAGATCCTTATACTTCGACACTGCCGTTTCTCGTCACCGATAGGGCCTACGACGATAAAGGGCGTAACGCGAATGCTCGCGGCACCGGTTTGACGGCCGTCCAACCGGAAAACGCGTATCCGTCATTGAATTATTACGAAAGGGTCGTTCCACGCTTTTGTTAATGAGCAATAAATTTACGTTCTCTCACTAGCGGCCACACTTTTCAACGCAGGCCTGTCCTCGTATCTCCGCGGCTCTCCCAATCCTCGCTCGTTTAATTCTCTCCCGCCTCTCCGATCCCGGGTTGACACTACATTTTTATCGGACCCGATAAACGGTCGCTTTATCGACGTCCTTTCGTTTTACAATAGCCGACGGAAAGGAGGAAAATGCGTGGAAAAGAGACCTTCCGAATGATTGCTGGCTTCTTGATTTTTTACCGTCAGGGGTTAATGGGACAGGAAGTTTTTCAGAAAATGGGATTTTGTAGATAAAAAAAGAATTTTTCACTCGTTTGGAACACTTGAAAATAAAATGTTACGATTCTTTTTGAGAGCTTCTACATGTTCAAATCGTGGGAAACGTAGACAAACGTTGGAAAAATGATGTGCTGAAAAGTCGTACCTCTCTTATATCAGGTTGATAAAAAAGTTTTGTCGCAATAATTTCAATATCATTTATTTATTTATATATCTTATACAAAACATTTCTAATCAACAATATATTCGCCATCGGTTTCTATGACACTCGACCATCTAGTTGGCAACTCATTTATTCCCTTTGCCCAAAACTGCGGCGGCTGGAACTCAGAGAAATTTGAAATATCCCTTCTGAGATCGTCGACGTTTTTGAAAGTTTTGTTTCTCAAATATGCCTTCAAATGTCCGAACAAATGGTAGTCAGATGGCGCGATGTCGGGAGAGTATGGTGGATGAGGAACGGTATTCCAGTGAAGCTCAGTGATTGTTTTGTGGGTTTCCTTTGCGATATGGGGTCTCGCGTTGTCGTGGAGAAGGTGCACAGTCGCGCGTCTTGGCCGTTTTTTTTTTTCTTATAGCTTTTGCCAATTCCTGGAGATTCTCGATGTATCGTGTAGAGGAGATCGTCTTACCTGCAGGGAGAAAATTGTGAAACAGCATTCCCTTTGCGTCCCAGAAACAGCACAACAAAACCTTTTGTGAGTGACGATCAGATTTCGGTTGGTGTGGCGGTTTTTTCTCCGATAGGAAGCCAGTAGGCTAAACGCGTTCTGTTATCATACAAGACCCAGCTTTCATCTCCCGTCACAAGATCTTCTAAAAACTCCTCGCGACGGTGGCGAAGCAGGAGAGACTGGCAGATGGTCACGCGACAGTTCTTATTGTCGTCGGTGAGACGGTGGTGGTATCCATTGAGCTAGAACCTTCCCGTATCCCAAGTTGTGTAAGTGATTGACTATTGACGGTTGGGTGCAGCCAAGTTCTCTTGCTAGCTCGTGCGTACTTGCTTCCGGTTTTTCTTTGATGCAGCGGAGTGATGCTTCATCATCGATGGTCGACAAGGCTTGTGTCTCCAGATTTAAAACGATTGAACCAACGCTGGACTGTTCGATGAGAAACTACGTTCTCGCTGAATGCATCCTGTATATTTTTAGCAGTTATGCTTGCGTTCGTGCCGCGTCGCCACTCGTAAAAAAATGATAAGAAGTTGCTCCTGCGAGATCGAAGCCATTTCTGTCCACTAGAACGCGCGCTCGCCCTT
This sequence comes from Ophion obscuratus, assembly GCA_964007375.1. Classification (NCBI taxonomy): domain Eukaryota; kingdom Metazoa; phylum Arthropoda; class Insecta; order Hymenoptera; family Ichneumonidae; genus Ophion; species Ophion obscuratus. The sequence continues at coordinate 28,776,488 of OZ023322.1, read as the reverse complement.
TTATACCCTGTCACGCGGAAGAGTGAAAAACATTCTAGAATATTCTCGACATAGCTCGATGTCATATTGCGTCAATACGTAAAAAAAAAAACATTTTTAAAATTTTAGCGACAAAACTTTTTTTATCAACCATATGTACCAAAACTTTGAACGCGATTACCTCGAAACTACATATCTTGACACGACGGGATTGATATATTAACCCTTAGTAGTCACACTTAGCTAGAACCACGCTATAGTCATACTGGGTCCATGGGACCGAGGCGTTTTTAAATTTGAGGTTTAATTTGAACCTTGTTTAATACAAGGATATTGGTTAGAAATCAAAAATTAAATTTTACATATGCAAAACAAATTATGCAAAAAAAACGTGAAAAATGACTTTTTTTTTACAAAAATTACTGTAACTCTTGTAAATATTGACAGAAAAAATGGTTTTATAATCTGGAAGCAGTGTACTTTGAAATAGACATAGCGGTTTCTGTGGACTTTTCAAAAAGTATATTTATTTCATCCAACGCAGGTGCGATTTAGAAGGAAAGAATGAAACGCTTACGCATATAAAAAATGTATGTTTTATTGGGAAAAAAAGTTGTACGGCATCGAAATATTTTGTTTGGGTCCCGTGGACCCAGTGTGACTATTAAGGGTTAAGTTACTTTGATACTATTGACTCGACTTTGCACAGTTAGCGTTCAAACAGTAGTCATTTTCGGCTCACGATCGCTTTTTTTAATTGGATGAACCATCCGTTAATAACAGTGACTTCAGCATGCTGTTTTTCAAGAGAAAAGTGAGGTTTTCTTTAGAGAAGCTGTCATTTTTCGTATTTTTTGAAATTTCGAAAAGTGAATCGTGAGCCAGTTGGATATATTTGAGAAAAACATTTTTTTTTCGTTTCCGATTACATTTGAGCCTGGTAGAGATCCCGCCATTTCGGGCCTCGACGCTGGAGGACTGCAACGCCAACTGCAGCGCCACGAACACTTTGAAAGCTTTTCTTCCGAAAAAAATTACATTGTAACCACAAATATGTGTACAACATGCTGGGAAAGAAAATAATGTATTCCAACGAATGTGATACTAGAAAAACATGCATTATTCTGACCTTTCAAATTGGGCTTCCAGACAGGGATACTACGTTAAAGCCATAGGCCACAGTAACGGGTATGAAATCATGTGCGAATTTAACAATTTTTTTTCGCATGAACAAGTGATTCACTCATACAATTAATTACACATCTATTTAGTATGAATATCAAGCTGCTAGAATTTGTTTTCTTTCGATATACAAAATGGCCGACTACTCGAAACTTCTCGAAACAGTTTTTTCCAATTGGCGTGACAAATAACCCCATCAATTTTCACTCGTTTTACTGCAAATTTAAAAGTTATGTTCCTAATTGCATTTCGCAGAGAAGTACGCACGGAATTTCTGATTAATCGAAAACTTTTCATTGTACGAGCAGTTATAACGAAATTTTTCGCTGAAAATTCATTTCTCAAGTTCAAATACCTACAACTTTTGAATAAAACAATATTTTTTAAATTCCGTACGTACTTCTCTAGATATTCTAATCTAGATTGACGAGAATTTTTATCTTTTGTTCTAGGTAAAAAATTGTGGATGCCAAATGTCACGCCGCGGAGCGCCGAAAAAAAGACAACAAAAAAAAATATTAGTAGTCGGCCATTTCATAAATCGAAAAAACAATTCCAACAGCTTGCTATTCATACTAAATAGATGTGTAATTAATTTTATGAGTGAATTACTTTTTCATACGAAAAAGATTGTTAAATTCGCACATGATTTTATACCCGTTACTGTGGCCTAAGGCCTTAATGTAAGTTCAAAATGACGTGCTATTATGTCCTTGACGATTTTGCATGCCAACTATTCCCTCGGAGGTCAAGATGTGTGTTTTTTCTTCATTGTGTACTCAGTCCTTTTTCAAAATTACTTGACGATTGTATACAATGAAAAAAAATCTGTTGACCCGTCGGAATTCTTGGTATCCGAAAAAGTTCAGACGTCATTTTTCGACATGGACGAATAGTGACATGCCCGAGGACGTAGGAATGTCAAACGCACGTGGGCAGAACATTCGTTGGTTCGCACGCAGAGACTCCAGGAAAGGACTTTGCACCTTGCGCTCTTGGTAAAGGAAGAAGGGGGAGGGATGAGGGCGAGAAAGGGAAACGCAGGAAGAGAGAGCAAGAGAGAGAGAGAGAGAGAGAGAGAAACCAGCTAATCGGTAAATATTGTCGCACGTGGCAAACACATCACAACGGTCAAGTGTCAAGCGATTTCGCTTTGTTTACCTTGTTGACCTTGCCATCAGGACAAAACGTTTGGGGTTTGCCTCTCGAGAGCCCCGATCGGCGCGACCTTCCGGTCAATTGCTCCTTTCAAGCTGCACTCCCTTCCAAACGCCCTTCGCACCAGAACCGTAATCGACCGTCCAAACATGCCTCGAAAATTCCTTCACTCGGCTATTCAAAACCCAACACCGAGAAAAAAAATAGACGCAAACGACCAAATTATCCAGGCATTTGTTCGAAAAATCACATGCCCTTGCGGGGTCAAAATTGCGCGTTTTTTCAAATGGAACTTGTCGTTGGAGGCCAAGGTCAGCCTTAACTACTCCCGTCACGTGTACTTCGAGGTCCAGGCGCCGTTTTGCACCGGGCCGAAGACCCTCGAAGACATTGCCAACTTTATTGACGGGCTATGAGCACAAGGCGGGAAAAAAAGTGAGCCTTGGAACAGGACGGGGTTGGATGGCGTCTCGCCGATCGACGAGCGACGAGCGTAAGATGGGAAGAAATCTGCTCTTGAGGATGGAGGACGCGGGGGACGATCCGGAGATCGGTGTGATGCTTGAAAAAGTATTTATTCACATCTTGTCAAAGAACCGGCCTCTCTCTCTCTCTCTCTCTCTGTCGTCGAACATCCCGCGTCGCATGTTTTCGCCCGGGCAAAGGATTCCCCGGGTAATCTCATGCAAATTGTTAAAGTTCCTCAACAGGCGACTAGGACGGAGAGAAAAACTAATGTGATTTGTTTTCGGCGCGTTCGACGACGGCTGAATATAATATTGATGGGTTTGACGGGAACTTGTACACGCACACACGTACACACAAGTATACAAATCCCTCGCGCATTCACATTAAGCTATGTGCGCTAGCGAGGGGTGCGATGTACCGAAACGCCCCCGAGTCCTTATCCTCTTTATTTACAGCCCCTTTTTTTACAAAAACGCAAATTATTCCAATGAATATTTGAGAATCGGGCTTTTTCGAAATACTTATCCACTTTTTGGATTTTTTTTGGAATACTGTTGTCTGGAAATTGGAGAAAATCGTTTTTTTTTTAAATTTCTTCGTTGTAGAGATTTTGTTGAATACGTCTGTATTAATGCTGTATAATACTGTATAACACTGTATAATACTGGTTAAAGCGGGATGCACATTTAGGCAGGAAAAAAAAGCAATATTGAGGTATTTTTTAAACTAAGAAATATTTATTCTACAATTATCAAACTTTAGGTATACTTTAATAGTTTATTTAGCAGTGCAGTCTAGCTCACGTAGACTTTGATTTGCAAGAAAGTTCGAACATTTTTTCAGTTAGAACATGTATAGTGTCTATGTGACGGTAATTAAAATGAAGAAAATGCAAATTTAGGAAAATGGCACGCATTTACGAAAAAAAAATCAACATTTCACGCAATATTTCTGTAAAATGTGGATTAAAAAAGTTTTTTTTTCACATTTATCAAAAATAATTCCCGTCCAGTAGAAAGTACCAATATTATCAATATTTCTACCAAGTTTTAACTCAGTCGGCTTAAAAGTTTTTGAGTAATCCTGCACGCCAATTTCGATAATGCAGTTTTGGGCATTGCGATAATGCAGTTTTTAGCGTACAGGGTTGACGGGCTGTAACGTTTGAAGTTTTTCGAATTCCGCTTTGAACCTTTGGGAAAATATTCTACATATGTATTTCTATGATTTAAAAAAGAAAAAAAGAAATCGATTTTTTGATCGGTGTAAATTTATATCCGGCCTTAAGAATACGAGTGAATGAAGGAGCCGAGGTAGAGAAACTATAAGGAGTGAGCTCGGGAAGCGCCGTCAAGACGCTGCAAATTTAAGGGAGGGGGGGGGGAGTATCGTCCGGCGAGGAAATGTTTTCTGATCTTCATGATTTTTTTTTAAGGGAAGGTATATTCACCATTTTTGAGACTTAGGGTTTTATTTGTTTTATTACTACTTCTGGCGGTTATATGGTATTTGTAAACTTAATCTTTAAAAATGGCGGAGGTATGGCACGACCTTCTAAGTGCATTTTCAAAACTGGCGTGACGTATAGATAAAAAACTAATTGACCCATTCTGATTAAAGTTGGTATAAATCTTTCGAATCATATTGTCTTAAACATGACATCGAATGTTACTGAAAATAATAAAATGGAAAATCGCTGATTTTCATGATTTTTTTTTAAGGAAAGATTTTACTATCACTTTTGAGACTTAAAGCATGTTTTATTACTACTTTTGGCTGTTAGCTGGTATTTTTTTTTTCATCAATCTTTAAAAGTGGCGGAGGTATGGCACTGTCTTCTGACAGTCTTCTAACAACTTCTAACATACGGCAGGGCGAGTAGTTCAAACTTTTAACGCGTTTTTTTCGAAACACTGTTTTCAAAGTTGGCGGACATGATATCTCAAGAATCACTTGATGGATTATTTCCATATTTATAGAAGATGCGATGAGAAACATTTCCAGATTTTGTATGCTCGAGTTTCGATTCGTCGCCACGTTGTTTAAAAAAATGATTTAAAAAATCGTCGATCGTCAGCGACTCGTATTTATTGTAAACTTGAATAACCGGTTTGGTTTTTAGATTTCAGATAAACCGTTTAAGGCGGGATTTAGACGGGGAAAAATTAAGCAACTTTGAGGAATTCTTTTAACCAAGGACTAATTATTCTATATTTATCAAACTGCAGGTATACTTTAATAGTATAATTAAGTATATAAAATAACTTTTCAAATTTTATTTATCATTAAAATGACGCATCTGTGACAGTTAGAATATGTATAGTTATTACACTGAGAAAAAAGAATAGTTGAATATGCAAACTGCATTTTGTTGTCTCGAAATTTTGTTGTTTTAACAGTTGCTCAGACATGCTAAATAAGCTACAGTTCACGCCACTATATATTTTACCACCAACTATACTGTTTTGTTATGCCAATGAAAAATCAAGTTGAACGTATTTGAAAATACATTTTGTTAAGCCAACTGAATTTTGGATGGATGAACGAATTTTTTTTTTCAGTGTATTTGACAATAATTAAAATGCGTTTACAAAGAAAAATCAACATTTCACGAAAAAAGTCTGTAAAATTTGGATTAAAAAAGTCGTTTTTTTTCTAATAAAAAAAATCCTCGTCAAGTAGAAGGTAGCAATATTATCAACATTTCTACAAAGTTTCAACTCAATTGGCTCAATTTTATCTATGTTTTTCTTATATAGCGTAATACCCAAAATAAAGCGTACATTTCATGGGTGAGAAGTGAACGAAAAAAATCGACTTTTCAATCAAAATTTAAATTTTTGGGAGGCCTGAGCCCCTCTAAATATTTTTTAACTGCTCGCAGATTTCGCGACAATTTTTTTTCCTTCAAATAAGATAACTGGAAGGTGAGAGCAAGGAAAAAACAATAGAGCTCAAATTTGTCCCACCCTAATGTAGCCCCTTAATCGATTCTAGGCTAAAAACGTTGAAATTCCTGTTTTATCGATTTTTCACACTAATGTAAATCTCGATCGATCATCTTGAAATTTTGTGCGTGAACTTATTTTCAGTGCTTTGATAAAATTAACAAAAAATAGTGGTCCCATTAAAAAAAAATGTACGCCTCCCCTAGATAAAGCCCTTCGAACTATGCAAATTTTGCAGGAAAAGCTTTCTCCCAAGTCTGATAGGCTGGAAAGTATATCTACTGTTAATAGTTGTTGCCTCACTCGGCGTACAGTTACATTTGAGCCATTGAAGCCCCATTGAACCGGGTCCATTACACATACCCGTACGCGGTGTTGAATGATGTCCGGCAAATTGCATTGTATATAAGATACGTATATAATTAAGCGAGATACGGAAGGCGCAGGCGAACAGGCATGGGCTGCAATAAAGAAGAACTGCTGCAACAACGCCAGCCGAGGGGAGTGCGGAGCGATAATGAACAGCGTATAATAAACCCGCGTATGAAAATTCGTTTGGATCACAATAAAAAATTAATGGAAATAAGGCGAGAAAAATTTCAGAACAATTATCTCGCCCTCGTGATTATTATTGCAATTAATATCGGCAGTATGGAATATAGGCGGTGTTCTCTTTCTCTCTTCCCCACACATAAGGTTCTCTCACATTTCCGTTTCTCGCTGCAGTTCACTTTATCGTTATCGACCGTATAAATATTAAATACCACCCCACCGCTTGATATTGTAATTATCCCGATTGGAAATTGGTTCTCAGGTTTTTCTTCTCTTTTTCTCGTCGCCCTCGGATCTTCTCGATTTTTCGTTGCTTTTTTTTTATTTCATTTTCGCTTTTGGTTAAATTTAGATGTGTAATATACGTATATACATACTTATACACACTCGCATATTTATTCATATTCATCGTTTAAGGTCGGTTGTGATGAATGCGTAGATCAGCGGGGTTCCCGTTATGTACCCCAACCTCACGTAAGTGTGTTCTTTCTCTCTCCCTCGAACCTTACACCTAGATAGATATATACGTTCATCTGTACACAGGGTGTCCTAGAACTGAATGCGTTCCCTGAAATGGGAGGGTTGGGGGTGAAATTCTGAGTCGATTGATATAAGCATGTGTGGGTCTCAGACGAACCTCTGAATTATTGTTGATTTTTAAAGACGGACCAATCACGTGCTCCCGCCTTTAAAAATGTACAATAATTCAGGGATTGATCTGAGACCCACGCATGCTTATATCAATCGACTCGGAATTTCACCCCCAACCCCCCATTTCAGGAAACGCATTCAGTTCTGTGACACCCTGTATATATACAGAGTGTCCTTCTTGTCTCTGCCACCCGAAATAACTTGGTATTTATCGACGTCACAAAAAAATATTCCAGACAAAAGTTGTGAAGTGTGAAGGGGGCCATCAAATGCGACCAATTTTTTTCTGTTTCCGTGGAGGTGCCGACGCACAATGAAGGTCACCTCCACTTTTTCAAATGGAATGGTATATTGTTTATCATCCATCTTGTGCAGCACCTCAAGCCGCACAAAAATCATTAGGAGGTCAAAGTCGTTCAAGGTCATTTCGAACACCGAGATATTTAGATTCGTATTTCATTTTAATAGGTGACCTTGAATGACCTCGAACAACTTTGATCCTGTAATGTTTTTTATGCGGCTTGAGGTGCTC
>OZ023322.1:28676518-28766518 GCA_964007375.1 Ophion obscuratus | reverse complement strand
CGTATGTATATATATATATATATATATATATATATATATAAACACACACGCACACAGTACCGGTCAAAAGTTTTCGAACACTTCAGATAATTGCAAAACTTTCGATCACTGGACAATTGCCAAATAACGTTAGAATAATATCATTCATTCAATTTATAATTTCACGAAGACACTATATAGCTCTGTATAATGAACTATATTATTCTATTATAATTGCGCAATTATCGAAAGTGATCGAAAGTTTTGCAATTATTTGAAGTGTCTAAAAACTTTCGACTTTGTATATAGTATACACGATGAGTCATGAGAAACAGAACACCTGAATATCTCTGTTGGATTTGAAAATACGAAGTATGTACATACCGGAATTTGAATGGTTTGCAATAGCGCACGTGGATGTCGTAATATTTTATTCAATTTCGTTTTTTTCGGTTTCAAGTCATCAAAGTTTTTTCTAACGGAATGGCATATGTTTCCCTCTGCATTTATCGGTATCTCAATTAGTTCAGGAGTTATCAGCGTTTAAACATTTCCAAAACTTCTGAAATCGACATTTTTTGCAAAATGATAACTCCTGAAAGAGAAGAGATAAAAATCTAAAAATTGGTCTGGATATTCCTTTCATGGGGTACAATTTTACAAAAAAAAAAAAATCAGGAAAACCAAAAATGATCGGGTGCACGGGTTAGCTGAGATGGCGTGGAATATCCCATATGTACTTACTGTAAGCTCGACACGTTGCCCCGCTGTGACTGAGCGCTTACAGCCGCAAGTACACATACCTATACATATAGAAAAATAAAATTTTGCGCCGAGATTACAGAGCGAATGAGAAGACCGTGCACAAGAATTCCAAGTTCGATTTCGATACGGCAATGTAGACGCGCGTGTGCGCGTACATACATATGATACGAGTATAAGCGATGTGTGACGCGGCAACGTTGATGAATAAAAATTAACACGACGTCGCCTTGTGATACCGCGAAGATACGAAAATTTATGCCACGGACGAGGCCCGCGTCTCTGTGCACTCGAACGCGCGAATTCACTGACGTTGCGTGCGGGAAAGAGAGTGAGAGAGTGAGCGAGGAAGAGGGAGAAACGGCGGATGTGAAAGATAGTGAGAGTCCTTTTGCTTTCGTGACAGCAGGACGGAGGTCGAGCGTTATGCGGCTCGACAGTCCGAAGGGAAAGACGAAAGGAGATTAGGGCAAATATTACACGCTCTTTGCGCCATGAAGAGACCAGGACGCGATCGATTAACGAAGCAGAGGACACGCGCTCCGATGAGATAAAGCGTTAGGAGGAAATGTCGAGATCGGAGGAATCAAATAAGGATTTGTATGAAGAAGCTGAAGACATGAAGAATTACGTCGAGTGGGATTATCGTCTATGTGAATTATTATTATTATTATTATTATTATTATACTATAGTGAATTATTATTTGGTCTCTCTCTCTCTCTCTCTCTCTCTCTCTCTCTCTCTCTCTCATAAATTTCTCTCTTTCAACAAATATTTAAAGGTCGCTCAAGCCTCCCAAAAATTCAAATTTTCATTAAAAAATCGATTTTTTAATGAATATTTAGTGGTCACTCAAGAGCTTCGAAATTTCCAATAGTCGCGATTTATTTCTCTTCTCACTCATCAATTTAGCACTTTGTAAAATTATTGTCAAAACAATTAATTCCTTTTCCTTGAGAAACAGATTTGTTAAATTTACCTCACACTTCTTTTTTACAAAATTTTACAAAGCGTCAAATTTATGAGTGAGATGGACAAAAAAATTGTCGAAAATTAGAAATTTCGAATCGAGCGACCACTAAATATTTATTGACCGCCTGGAGCTATCGCGAGCTTAACTTAAAAATTATAAAGGGTAAAAGTCATGGGTGAGAAGTGAATGAAGAAAAATCGATTTATTAATGAAAATTTGAATTTTTGGAGGCTTGAGCGACCTCTGAATATTTTGGGACCGCTTGCAGATTTCGCAGCAGTTTTTTTCTTTGTTTAAAGATGATAATTGGATGGTGAGGAAAAAGAAAAAAAATAAAGCTCAAATTTAGGCCACCCTGATATATATATATATATATATATATATATATATATATATATATATATATATATATATACACAGAGTGTCCTGTTATGAATAGATAATCCTGTATCTGTCGGTAGTTCAGATCATTTCTTACTATATGCTGGAATCTCAGTTTAGTAAAAGTCCCACGGTTTTCGAGATTTTGGGCTTTAGGTCATTTAAAAAAAAAACTAATCTGCTTTTGGGTTTTTATATGTCATTTCTACAAATGATATGAATCGACAATAAGTAAGCAACTTTTTGAAGTAATTGACACGATATGCGTAGCACATTTTTTTTTACACCGCAGGCTATGAAAGTTACCCTCTCGAATTGGTTTGTATGAAAATTCCGCATCCGATCTTTTTTTACAAAGTTTCCTTAACATTTAAGGCTACAAAGAAGACTTTTCTAGATAAAACAAATAACCAAGAGTATTTTTTAGAAACCGGATAAAAAAAGTTACCATTGGTAGAAATTACATGCAAAAAATCAAAAGCAGACGATTTTTATCTTAACAAGAATCAAGCTTTTTTAATTATTTATAGTTTGAGGACACAGTCACAAAGAATTGTCAACAATAAACTAAAAATAATCTGCAAAAAATGGTGAATTAGGGGTCCAAAACTCTGCATGTCTAATAATTATTCCTATTTTATTGTTGAAAATTCTTCGTCACTGTATCCTCAAGCTACAAATAATAAGAAAGTTCGATTCCAGAAAACAGTTTTTTAAATATTAATTATTAAAGTTGTCTACCCCTCACTTTGAGGAAAAATAATGAAAATAATACGTCGAAAATTATTTACTTTCTCATACACATTCCTGGGTTATTTGATAGCGGCAAACATATCCTGTAACCTTCCATGGTATTATGACCAATAACCAGTAGTAGAGGGTCTCAAAACTGACATCCAAAAGTAAAATCTAGATGGCTCATATCAATAACACCTATCCGAATCACCCCCATGTATGTTCTAATATCTTTTTTAGTTTTCAAGAAAAAAGCATTTACTATTTTTTTTCCAGTTTTCCTGTAACATTGATTATTTTTCTCCTTTGCGTATGTAATAGTTCCTCTCGCAAGTTTTTAGAAGCAGTTGATAGTAATTTAGGTTAGTATAAGTATTTTCTTTATCATCTGAACCTTAGTGACTGATCCTCTATAACAATTTTTTCACCTTTTCATGAAACTTTAAGGCATTTACGTTCGGGTTCAATTGTTCATAAATTTGTTGCTTAACATTCACTTCATAACGACAACAAAAGTAAAAATAAATCGCGGGGAAAGTCCATACACAAAAGGGATAAATTCCAAAAATGCTTTTCTCTCGAAAACAGTAGAAACAGTAGAAACAAAAATAAAAAAAAAGCTGTTATCTCGAAAACGTAAAATATATTTATAAAATAGTAGTAAAAATAGTAACGTAAAATCGGGGTAAAAATAGTAAAGAAAAATAGTAATAAAAATAGTCACGGAAAAAAGTAACTAAAAAACCTAAAAATAAAGGTAAAAATTGTTATACAATTGTTATACAATTTTTACCTTTATTTTTAGGTTTTTTAGTTACTTTTTTCCGTTACTATTTTTATTACTATTTTTCTTTACTATTTTCATCCCTATTTTACGTTACTATTTTAACTACTATTTTCTCTTACTCTTTTTTAAATATATTTTACGTTTTCGAGATAACAGCATTTTTTTATTTTTGTTTCTACTATTATTAGTTTTTGTTTCTACTGTTTTCGAGAGAAAAGCATTTTTGGAATTTTTGGAAATTTTTGGAAATATACATGGGAGTAATCCGGATAGGTATTGATTTACTAGATACGAGGTATCTAGATATTTGTTTCGGACGGTACTTTTCGGGCCACCCTGTATATACACCCTTCTCTCTCTCTCTCTCTCTCTCTCTCTCTCTCTCCCTCCCTCAGCGTTTTTGTTAATCGTTTCTCTCTTCCTCTCTCTTTTTTCCTCCACTTGATTTTGCACATCCCATCCCACTAGTCGCCCCACCAGTCGAGCTATACGCCCGAATGAAGAAGGCACAATGAGCGAGGTATCGTGAAGATAAGCCTCTCCACCGGAGAGCCAGCCTCCATCACGCTGAGGCCCCACTATTTCTCCCGTGACAATAAAAATTATAGCCTATCTGGTCTGGAAAACAACAGGTAGGAAGGTAGGTGGGTAGACGGTGGTGCCGGTTTCTGGCTATACCGATCGTGGCTTGCATTCATTAAGGCTCGACACGCAAGCACCGCACCAGCCGACCAGCACCACCAGCATCCGCAACAGGAGCATGAAACTGCGAGCGCGGTACGGTGGCTGCGGCCTCCTCTCTGTGAGGGACCGGTGATGCACCGCTGCGAAATTGCAACAGCGCCAGAATTCGTAGCGCACTTCGAATCGCGTTTTTTTTTATTCTCTCGCACCTTCCGTTCCGTCGACTCGCGCCTGTGATACCGTGCTATTTGCGCGAACGTAATCGAAAAGCGATTTATGCGTATCGAACAATAATCGAGATTTAAGGGGCTATACCAGTGTGAACGCTGAAAATTTGGGTGATGTTCGGCAATTTTTTGGAACATAAGTACTCAATTGAATTTTTCGAAAAATTAAGAATATATTTGGCTATATTTGACCTATATTACATAATTTTTTCATAGAAAAATATTGAGATCCAAGCGACTTATGCGCTGCATTCGGAGGCGCAAAAAAAGTTCCTCCACTGCTGACATGATTCCAGCCGATTGAGTTGCTGAAATCGAAAGAGGAAAAAATGTCTTTAAACTGGAAGGTATTTCCTGTACAATGACGTAGGATTTTCGAAAAATATCGAAATGTAACGAAATGGCGTTGTTATGAAAAATGTCTGTTTTCGTGCCTATAAAATTGTCGTTTTTTTTTTCAATGCCAAATCGTCAATTTTCATCCAATCAAAAATATCCTACGTCATTGTAGAGTAAATATATTCAAGAGTATTCAGTTCAAATTTCAAGTCAATCGGATAATTGCTCTTTGAGTTACAATGTCAGCAAATTTGACAGTTGTCCTCAGTACACGGGCAGGATGTAGGATGGGGGCCGAGTGTCTACCTATAGAGTTGGAGTAACCCAGTGCGCAGTCGAAGGGTTAGCCACAAACGAAGATTAAATTTAAAAAAAAATGTATGTTACTTTCTAGACTATACTGAGTCTTTACAATTTTTTTGAATTTTTTTCATCACTAAACACCAGGGATACAAAATTAGTTAACTGCATGTAATTTTACGTGCGATGAGATGGGCAAGGAGTTGACGCTACGGGTGAGGCAATTTTTTTGGCTATCCACCACTAAGATAAACCATTTCTGACAACGGATGAACGCAAACCTTTGTAAACATTGCGAAAAAAACCATCTTGCCCATCGTAAACCATATATATTCAATATTGAACCATCAAGGTTTGATGAATGATTACGAATCTCAGCTGGCGAATGAAGAGCACTGCCAACCCCAATGTCCGCAAAGCTGTCGTGTTTGGGCAACACTGAATATTAATTAATTGTAATAATTAATAACCTCATGACATTAATATAAATAAGCATAATTATAAATGACTCAACATTTTATTCTGGGTTGTATAAAACATTCGCTGACGCAGTTTTTTCATAATAATCATCGATAGTGTTATGCTTTTTCAAGTTGGTAGTAACACAAAAGTTTTTCTTGTTTACGCAATAAAAATATAAAAATGCATCATTTCGTCCTTGAATTATATATTTTGTGAAAAATCAGCATCTACAAAATAAATTTATACCACCTTTGAGGTTTATTGAAGAAACAAAAGAATCATAATCCGTCGTGTGACTTAGCTGGACCGCTCCAACCCCCTTAGTACTGTTGTATAGTTTGTATCGGCACAGGTTTCCTGCAGTTTGCCTGAGCCCTCGTGCAACGGAGTTGCGCCGGGAACCGAGTGCTGGGGACGACACTTTGCTGTGTCGTTCTCTCGAACGAACTCAACGTAGTATAATTTGCATCGGCACAGGTTTTTCCCACTTTCCCTGTGCCCTCCTGCCACAAGATTTCTCTAGGAAACGACTCCTCGGGGTAACACTTAGCTGTATCATTCTTTCGAACTTACTGAACGGAGTACCGTTTGTATCAGCACGGTTTTTCACACTTTCCCTGTGTCCTCCTGCCACAAGATTTCTCTAGGAAACGAGTGCTCGGGGCAGCACTCGGCGGGGTCTCTCAGAAACGAAGAAAGGTGAAGTGACAAGTTCGGAGTAAAAGTGAAATATAATTGATCGTAAAGCCCGCAAGGACACACGAACGAACATGGGCCATAAAAACTTATTTTAATATTTTTTTATCGCAATCATGCAGCGAGATTCGATTAATTAAATATCGATTATGGATAGCTAGTAAACTTCGAAGACCGTGAATTCTCAATGATTCGTCACGAGCCTATTCGTGATGCGTAGCGAATATTCAGTTTCGAAAAAGAAAGTAAAATTATTCGTTCTCTCGTTCTCTGCCTGAATTTTCATTGCTCCTCGCCTCGAATTGTTGCCAGACACGCACGCCTCTTTCATTTATTTTTGTCGTTTTTTTTTGTTTCTTCGTCGTTCTTTGTCTTTCGTTTCTTCCTCTCTGATCACAAGATTGCGTGCATCTGGAAGAAGCGTCTCGGAGGATCGAATTATTGTTCGCGAGTAAACGCGCGAGTGTGAGAATTAAAATTTATATGTAACCGGGGTCCTCGCTGGTCGTCGCTCCGTATAGAAATACGAATTGGCGTATCGCGCGTATATTTACTGAGAAAAAAATCCAATTGAGTCATAAAAATATATTGGTTGATCCAAATAAATGTGCCACCGGTTTATGAGATTGTTACAATACTATAAAATATTGGAAAATGTGATTGATTTGAACAGCATATTATTTTATTTGAAAAAGCGCTTCTGTTCCCTGATTATCTACATTATCCTTCAAATAGAATTATATTTTATTGAAATTATCCTATATACAATCCGTAGATTTATGGATGAAATAATTAAGCGGTTGCTACAACGATTTTTATTTCGTACAAAAGTATAATCAATAGAATTAATTATTTATTTACTGCATCGAAACGAATATGCCATGGGACGTAAGTTTTTCGATTTGTTTTAAATCTTAAATAAAAAGTGAGCATTAGAATTACCATCTACGATAATAGTGGAGAGAATATCAGATATCCAATGGAATTTCCATGGAGAGAATGTCAGATATTCGACTAATAAGAACAGATACTACACTTTAATTTTAGCAACAGGCCAAGAAGCGATACTCTTTAGAGTTTCTCCGGCGTTTAAGTAGATTTTCGGTTCGCTTACGGTTCGCCTACGCTTACGAGAAACGAGCGCGCCTGCGGCTTCTAGTGGTTGCTCCGAGAACTACGGGTTTCCTCACACCTATAATTTCGGTGGCGCTCGGCCATGATCTGGTTGAATTTTCTCAACCAAATGCGCAAGAAACAAACTTTATTTTCGCATAACTTTTTAACCAATTCAGACATTTGCTTAATATTTTTCAATCAAAATAAAATATTAATTTTTTAACGAATAATGTACGTGGAAATTAATATCGGATATGGTGAAAAAAAATAAAAAAACATATGTACTTAATACAATTTTTATCTGAATCAAACGAGCGAAATTCAATTTTTCTTGTAAACTCGAATCAACAATATTCATGCTATGAATTGAAACGCTTTTTTGTTCATTGCAGAAAATGCCTTCAAAACTATATAATTTGTTCGCGATATTTTTTTAGATAGTTTCAATAATATATTGTTCTCGGCTAACAATACATATTTTAAATGAAAAAATCTTTTAATTCTATCATGTTATTATAGTTATTGACTTCAATAACACGATAAAATTAAAATATCTTTTTCATCGTTTTGTCTGGACTAATAAATCTGATTATTTACACGAACAATTTTACAATTGAATCAGCGAAATTTCATTCAATAACACCAATGGTATTGGATCGATGCTTTTTTTCTCAGTGCTCGAATGCGATGTACGCACGTGTATGCAAACGCGTATAGTTGTTTCTATTTCTGAGCGGGCACCCTTGCGAGTGCTGCGGAATCGTCGGTACACGAAGATATCCTGATGCCATGCCGGACGGAGCACCAGAGCCCAACATCGGCGCGCTGGTAGTAACGCATGCCAAAGAGCACGCCGCGCGAAACCGTGAGAGGACCCTCGCCATATAATTATACATAAAGTATCATTAAGTTGCCATAATTCTTGCGTTATTGCATTATTTAGCGAGGCACCCCGCTGCGGAAGATGCGGAATCCCTTTTCCCGAACTATAATGCACCGCGAGCGAGCGCATGCGATGAACGTGCGCGCACGACCGTGCGTATTGCGATCCGGCCTGCGCAAACGAAAGCTTGGATCATTCGCAGCTTTATATATGCATGACTTCCCCCTCGAATGAGCAAACTGTACACACATCTGTACGTATATTTATATGTGTCGTTGCGGAGAAAAGGTAATTTTGAAGACACCATATCTATGTAATGGTGGTTATCAGGACATGCGGCTGTTTCGAGGACGGTCCTCGATGTTTTGAGTATTTTATTTTATATTTACATATATCTGGATCTGCAGATTGTGTATAAACAATATATAGATGAAAAGGACATTTTAATGCGATTGCCGATTCATACAGGGTGTGTCAAAGTGACCTGACATTTTTATTTATTAATATAACTTATTATTTATTTGAAACGTATGGATATTTTTATTTTAATGTAAGGTACGAGCTTGGAGGTTATGTGTGGAACACAATATTCGATAAATGGCCGACTCGTCCCTGTTTGCAAACGTTCACTTTTTTGAGACCCCCTTTTTAAGGAATCTTCTCAGTTTAGACACTAAAAAAGCCTATTTTCATGATTTTTTTTTCATAGGTTGAAATTATAGATATTGATAAAAAAGTTGTTCCACTTAATAAATATACTTTCGAAATACATTTGAAAAAAAAAATATTTATTTAAGTCAGTATTCATAGACGAAAAAGATAGTTAAAAAAATGTCCTAAAAAGATTGTAGGTCTGCGCTGTTGATGAAATCTCGGAGATGGATCATCCGGAACAAAAAATCAAACGGTTTTAGATTTAATATGTTAATGGCTATAGCGCATATCATATGATATGCGCTATAGCCTGGATACGCATACATGCAAAAATGACAAAATGGCGGACACTTTTCGAAAAAACAAAAAAGAACGTGTTTTTTCACCGTTTTTGGCAAAAAATAGTAAATATCGAAATTTAAAAAAAATCCTTGATAATGCGCTATAGCTATAGTTGTAAAGAATATGTAATTAACATTTCATGAGGGTTGGTTCAGTAGTTTCGAAGATTTTATCAACAAGCCGTCGAAAAGCGTTGTTGTGAGAAAATCGCGTTTAAAGTTTGTTTGGGTTACATAAATACATTGAAAACTTTTTTTTAAATGTATTTCGAAAGTGTATTTCTTACGGGTAACAACTTTTATATCAATATCTATAATATAAACCTATGAAAAAGATGCATGAAAATAGCCGTTTTAGCGTCTAAGGTGCGAAGACCCCTTAAAACATTTACATGACTGACTTAATGGCTGACTGACATACAAACAATGCACTGCCTAACCGCTGGAGATAGAAAGTCAAAATTTGGAAAATGTGTTCCTTGGCAGGTGTACAACGAAATGATTTTTCGATAATCAACTCTTAAGGGGGTGAAAAGGGGTATAAATGTTTGAATGGAAAATTGCATTCCTTGTGTGTCTCAACTACAGCATGGATACCGGTTTTCGATAATATCGAAAGACCGGAATATCGGACCACAAATCCGACATTGACAACCTGATGTTGAACTCGAATAATACCCATATTTTTATTACAGAGTTGAAAAAATGAATATATCACGATTATTGTTATTATTTCCATTTAAGTTATTTTTACACGTTCTTTTCATTGCGTTTAACAGCCTTAACATATTATTACCTACATTCAATATTTTTTTCGCTAATTATTTGATTGGCATAGAAGTGACTAATTTTGTTTTTTTGTTTTTTGTATTTTATGTTGGCTTGTATATATTTAAGAGCATAGCAGAGTATATTTTGATTCATATAATCAATGAAGAGCTGTGGTTTTTAATAAATATTGTAGTTTCACTCTTGCACTATTATTTGTACAACTTCCATTTTCGCTTCCAAGCTCCTCACGTTTTTAATCAAAGTTTCACATAGTTATTGGAAAACATCGAAATACCGATATTTCGTTATTACAACTTGTTGATATCGAGATTATACCGGTAATAGAAAAAGCTCCGATAGTCCAAGCTTTAGTATCAAAGCCGGCGAAAGCTAGTAGCCAAATATATATCCCTAGTGCACATATAAATATACGGCTGTAAGGAAATTTTTATTCAGCGAATTTTTAAGTTTTCGTACATCCTCCCTCTCGTTTCATGGCAACAATTATTTTCTATACAAAAAATTCCAGGTCCAAATAGTTTGAGTCAAGTGTATGTTGTACAGGTATTTATTTTCAAACATTTTATTTCCTCAGTCCAAACGTGTACCTTGAGGGTTTTTACTGGTTTTTACCCTCCCCAATTAAAGATGATACCTTATTGAAAATAATTTCAATATTGTTGAGAAAAAAAATGGTATTTCATAAAATATCCGTAAATAAAATATCAGTAGAAAGCCAATGTGAAAATAATTTCAATATTGTTAAGAAAAAAATGCTATTTCACAAAATATCCGTAAATAAAGTATCAGCAGAAAGCCAATGTCAAAATAATTTCAAAATTGTTAAGAAAAAAAAATGTTATTTCAAAAAATATGCGTAAATAAAATATCAGTAGAAAGCCAATGTGATCCAAATGAATTCTGCCCTGTCATACAACTCCGCACTTTCCGAAATGTCACAACCCCTGTAGTTTCCACATGATTACAAGTGAAACTACAATGAAACATTGATCATCGCAATTATGCTCAATTTCGATGCATGCAATGCATTTATTTAAATGCAGCTAGTACTCAAAGCGCCAGTACCATTTTGGTTGTCCCTTCACAAATGGCCGCATTGTAATTTCTGCTCGCTGTCAAAAAAACGAAGAGGCAAAAAAAACTTCATAAATATGCATCGAAAAGTGCAAAACGTGCGAATGCTCGCGGCTTGCGAAACATCTTAGAATGGCACATACACATATGTGCATACGTGGGCACGTATGTTCAACAACGTCACAGCTGTATATACGAATATCCGAATACACTTGTACGCGGATACTCACACTTGAGTACCGGCGGATCGGCATACGTGCGCCGAGGTATTCGCCACGAGAAAACTTTCTTTGGCGAAAGAACAAAAAAGAAATTAAAATAAAAGAAAAAAAGAAGCGAGCAAAAAATACATTGCATTTATAAGTCATTTATTATGAATTACACGATGCTATATTTAAAACGGAGGGGAAGACGAGAGGCATGTCTTGGTACATGGATATATGGGATATCGAGATTATAACGCACGCGTGTTTCCGTAGCCCCCATCGAGTACAACGCGAGAGAAGGCCCGTTCCTTATTCTGCCTTCCAACCTTCCTCCCTTTTCTCTCTCGCTCTCTTTCTCTCCCTTCACGAATAACAGCCCTCACTCCCTTCTCGTATGAATGCATACACGGGCACACGTCTGTAGCACCTTGTAATATAATGTCTGCCGAATATATATATATATACACACACACATACAGGGTGTCCTGTTATGAATAGATAATCCTGCAACTGTCGATACGTCAGATCATGTCCTACTATATGCTGGCATTTAAGTTTAGTAAAAGTCCCACGGTTTTCGAGATAAGAATCATCTGCTTTTGGTTTTTTGCATGCCATTTCTGCAAATGATAACCTTTTTTGACTCGGTTTTTCAAAAATACTCTTGGTTATTTGTTTTATCTAGCAACGTTTTCTTTTTAACCTAAAATGTTGAGGGGTTAGGCCACAGTAACGGGCATAAAATCATGTGCGCATTTAACAATTTTTTTTCGTATCAAAAAGTGATTCACTCATAAAATTAATTACACAACTATTTAGTATGAATATGAAGCTGTTAGAAAATGTGTATATATATTTTTTTTCGATGTCCGAAATGGCCGACTGCTCGAATGTTCTCGAAACAGCTTTCTTCCAATTGGCGTGACAAATAACGTTAACAATTTTCACTCGAGTTACTTCAAATTTAAAATTTACGTTCCTAATTGCATTTCGCAGAGAAGTGCGTACGGAGTTTCTGATTGATCGAAAACTCTTCATTTTATGAGCTGTTGTAACGAAATTTTTCACTGAAAATTCATTTCTTAAGTTCAAATATCAACAGCCTTAGAATAAATAATATTTTTTAAATTCCGTACGTACTTTCCTAGGTATTCTAACGTAGATTGACGAGAATTTTTGTTTTTTGTTCTAGGTAAAAAATTGTGGATGCTAATGTCACGCCGCGGAGCGTCTAAAAAAAGATAACAAAAGAAAATATTAGTAATCGGCCATTTTGTACATCAATGTGTGTGTATATATATATATATATATATATATATATATATATATATATATATATATATATATATATATATATATATATATATATATATATATATATATTTCTAACAGCTTGATATTCATACTAAATAGATATGTCATTAAGGGGCCAGTTCACTTTGAAAATTTCAAAAAATCGAAAGCAAGCAAGACTTGAAGAAATCGACGATGATGAGCAATCAGAAGAGATTTTGTACGGTGCAGGAATTGCCGATTGAGTTTAGGTAAGAATTTTTTATAGGATAAACTTTAAACGCGTTATTCTCGAAACAACGTTTTCAAAATCTAGCTCCATCGTATCTCTAAAACTAATAAACCGATTCTCTTGAAATTTCGAACCACATATCGTAAACATGATTCGCAACAAGATGATCCTCGATGGTTTCAAAATTTTTATTTTTACTTTTTTTTTGCGAAAAACTGCGAAAAAACGCGTTATTTTTCATTTTTCATCTGCCATTTTTTTTATTTTTTGATAAAACTTTATATCCGAAGGTCATTTTGTAGCTGGTGTCACACTGAATCTAATGGACTTTGATTTTTTTGTTTCAGACAAGCCGTTGCCGAGTTGTGATGGAGCTACCTAGACCACTTATTTTTGAGGCGTTACGTTAAACTATAGTTTTTGTACTTAAAATTGAATAAAAATGAGTTCATTTTTGTAAATGTATTTTAAGACCTTATTTAGCAAGCCCGATAACTTTTATATTCATGTCTTTTATAAAATTCTCCAAAAAAAATCGCGAAAATAGCCTTTTTTCGTGGCTCCAAAGTGGACTGGCCACTTAACTTTATGAGTGAATCACTTTAACATACAAAAAAAAATTGTTAAAGTTGCACATGATTTTATAGCCGTTACTGCGGTCTAACCCATTAAGGAAACTTTATGAAAAAATATCTTATGCGGAGTTTTCATACATACCAATTCGAACATCTGACTTTCATAGCCTGCGGTGTAAAAAAAATGTACTACGAATATCGTGCCAATTACTTCAAAAAGTTGCTTAGTTATTGTCGATTCATATCATTTGTAGAAATGGCATGCGAAAAACGAAAAGCAGATGATTTTTTTTCAAAAAATAACACAAAGCCCAAAACTCGATAATCGTGAGACTTTTAATAAACTGAAATTCCAGCATATAGTAGGACATGATCTGACCTATCGACAGTTGCAGGATTATCCGTTCATGACAGGACACCCTGTCTATATCCGTCTCTCTGTATTGTATGAATATCTTGCCACTGTCACTACCGCCGTACCGCAAACCGTACCGTACGTAAACTGTATCTCGAATCGTTCCAGACTTCGGCCTGTCTCAGATCTGCAACGATATTCGAATTCCGACGAGCTCTTAAAATCTAATGAACAAACAATGTGACAAATCGAAAAATACTCCCGGAGTATCATCAGCACGTACCTAAAATACTGCAGAACACTGTAAAATGTACAGTACAAAAGTCTATTTTGTCTCCATTTTTCAGGGTGTTTACACCAATGAATTATACTTCTCGTATATTACGTTAATTAATAATAATGTAATATACGTTGGTTTTTATTAATAAATCATACATTCTATTAAGGGGTTAGGCTACTGTGACGAGCTGAATATCTGAGTTAATTAAAAAATTAATTTTGAAGAATCAAGTAAGATGATTGAAAAATCATTTGGACATTTATTTGCATGTACATTAATAAAGTTGTGTACCAAATTTCATTGAAGAATATTAATAATTAAAGAAGTTATAAGCAATCTCGTGGAGGACCTTTGAACGTGAGGGGCTTAAGGGTGTACTTGATTTTCGCCACCTAGTTCATGTGAACCAAAAAAACGAGGTGTTTTGTCAAATAGATAATATCAGCTAACACTTGACCGAGCATTTTTTACGTATCGTGTTTCAGTCATCAATAAAACATGGTTTGGATTTTTTTCCATTTTTCGAAGAGAAGTGACATTACTATAAATTACATTAAAAAAACGTTAAGAAGAAAAACATCGGTCAAGACTAAACTACTATTACATAAATGTGCCAAATTTCATGTCAATCCGATCATTAGATGTCGAGTAATCGTGTTCATCATTTTTTAAAACATATTTTCTAGAAAACCGCATTTTAAGTTTTACCATCAGTTCTATCGTCGTAATCATAAGTTTACCTTCAATCTGCGATTCCTGCACCAGATGTTAGACCCTCTTCTTCACTTCGAGTTGCCTCGAGCAACGAACGTTTTTGTGAAATTTTCCCAGTCGCCTAACCCCTTAATGTATTTTATTAATATAATAACTTGTTCACTAATAAATAAATAATGTAAGGTACCATGATTTTCAATAATAAATTATTTTGTTTGTCTTTTGCATATTTATTTGCTCAATATTGAATATTTATTTATTAATAAATTATTGAACACGTTTTTGTTTTAAGAGAACAGTGTTGAAAATCAAGGTCAGTTAATTCAGAATAAAGGTCGTTTCGACTGTACTGGGCGATTAAAAATGCAATTACGACGATTGAATATATAAAGGGTGAATGGCGCATTTTTGGAAAAAGCCGAGAGGAGAACTGTAAAACGTCCCACCTGCAAAGTAAGGCACGCCGCCCATAAAGTATATGTACACGTATACTCCGCTTAGTTATTATATTCCGTGGAATAATCTTTGCACGCATGTACGTACAAATTGCCCCGACCCTTGAATCTACCTACGTGCGCGGTCATATTCGTGCGTTCCATACCTATAGTAAATTTATAAGCGGTGTATACGAACAAGCTCGATGAGTTTCGATCCCATGTATAACGTGCACTCGTTGTATTGCAGTTGCATGCATGCACGCGGCGCAGCTACCGAATAAAAGGAACGAACAAATAAACATCTCGTTTTTGAAATTCTCGTTGCGCTTATTCGACATTTGTACAGAGTGGGTGTATGCAAATATAATCCTTTCGCTCCGGGAAAAGCATACTCGTGCAGAAATTTGTTGCGGTCTCCCCAGATTTCACCACATCCCTGTAGGGATTTTCTAGGCATGTCACATATAGGGAATGCACATTGGAATCCGAGTGGATTCCGCGCTTTTCTCCAATTGACGTCGTTTGAGATTTTTTTGCCATGGGCAAACGGAATTTGTTGGATCTTCAAAAAAAAAAACAAATTCTTTCATGATTCCGTGCACAAATTAATTCGGCACTCCCAAGATGCCAATGTCTATAGGAATTTGTTAGGGATACCAGAATCCATTGGGATGCAATTGGATTCTGCATTGTTCCCCGATGAACGTAGTTTGAAAATTCTTACCATCTTCGAATCGAAAATATGTGAAACGTCGTGCGAAAAAAAGTCGGCGTCTTAAAACATAACCTGCACGTCTCGTGAGCACCGATTTATCGTTTATATCGATATATCGATGTATCGATGTATCGATATATCGTTCATATCTATGTATCGATGTACCGTTTATGTCGATGTATCGATATACCGTTCATATCGATGTATCGATATACCGTTCATATCGATGTATCGATATACCGTTCACATCGATGTATCGATATACCGTTCATATCGATGTATCGATATATCGTTTATATCGATGTATCGATATATCGTTCATATCGATGTATCGATATATCGTTCAAATGGATGTATCGATATATAGTTCATATCGATGTATCGATATATCGTTCATATCGATGTATCGTTTATAGCGACGTGGCGATGTTATGCCAAAGTGCAGTAAAATGAATAACAAACGATGATTACAGTAGATTTTCACTTTTGTGATACAAATCGATTTTTAAAATATACTTTTTCAAGCGATTTATAATTTTTTAAGTTAAGATTTATACTTTTGTAGGATTTACTAACTTTCTTAATCTACATATTTTGTTTGAAAAATCCAACGTACAGAATGCGATGGGATCCATCAAGAATCGGATTCTGTTCGATATTGTGAGAATCCTTTAGGATTCAAAGTGGATTCTAATGGGAAATCCCGATGAGAATCCAATGTACGAGCGTGACGTTTTAGTATAGGGATCAAGTGCGATGAGTTTCCTAGCAGGAATTGGGGACAAGTATGGGAATCCAGTTGGATCACTATGACAATTTCTGCACGTTTGGCCGAAAATAACGTAATCTGGCCGTCACCTTATGAATTTGAAAAGCGAATTCACACGTTATGCGTTAAATAGCGTCTAGTAGGCCAGAAACGATAAATTTGATGGACGAAAGTCTTTGTAAAATTCTTTAGAAATACCCGTGACTCCGGACACAAGATATGAGTTTCAAGAAATCAACATCACATGACATTATAGGATGTTAAAAAACAAAGTTGATGAAAATAATGATATTTTTAAAGCCCGAAGCGCAGGTTTCGATATTTATTCTATTTTTTTACTATTGCACATGGATGCCAAGAGCAAACAGAGGTTTAGCAGCATCAGTTGCTGAAAATACCCAGATAGTCAGGATGAGTCAGACTAGAATGCTGCTGCTTTTTAGTGCCCCTAAAAAGTCATCCTCATACGCCTAAAAAAATGACATCATCGACGTGTGTGAAAATCCAATTTTTGGGGACGTAGATGAAAAACGTATAAAGATGGTCGAGACGAAGGGATAGCATGAGGGAAAAAGCCAGAGGGAGAGATAGAGGAATAAAATAGTTGGGGGTAAGCAAGAATATCGGGGTAATAACCTCCCGACAGCCTAGACGTGCCTTGACCCGAGAACGTGGTTTAGAGAAACAGGTGCGCGACCATTGACCGGACTTTCTCTCTCTGTCTCTCTCGCTGCCTACCTTCTCTTTCTCTCCCTCCCTCTTATTCTTTTTCTCTTATTCCCTCGCTGCCTACCTTCGGATACCTACTAAATTATAATATACCCGTTCCAGGTTCGGATCCGGCTAGAATCTCGGATTCTCCCTCTCGCTCGTCTCCGGAACGAATGAGGAGGAGGGGCCCGACAAGCGATTTAATCGGTTCGACTCCCCGTGAGGTAAGAATCCCATAGCGCTACGACGGACACCACGCACCGCAACCTGGAGAATCCCGACTATAATAACGCGAACCAGTTACTTTTTTCCCTTTTTTTTTATTATTATTCCCTTAACATGGAACAGCTTTGAAAGATGCACTCTGGGAATCTTCGATTGGAGGACAAATGAAAGCACCTGAGAAGAGGATGCGCGGTGATGCGCGCCCATTTCTCGATCAACTTTGAGGTCATAAAATGCGGTGTGAAACATTTCACTCTATTTGGGCTGACTAAAGGTGTCTCGGAATGTCCGAAATTCCGAAACAGAAAACAAGGAAAAGAGAAGCCGAAGTACCACTCCTTAGCGAGGTATCGAGGGCGACAGAAAATTTCGGAAGTGAGTACCCTCAAGGGCTGTAGCTCTTTTGCTATCTGTAAAGTTTTTCCCATTGTAGAAGGCCAGCTAACAAGTTTCGCAAGTAACTAAAGATACCAGCTAGTTGCTAAAGTGTTGTGGAGGTTGGAGGTAGATTTCCGTGATGACCAGGTACTCTGTCGTCCAATGGGATGCCAAGGGTAACGAGTATTACTATAGAAAATTCTTGAAGTGAGTGCCCCAAAGGGCTGTAGCTCTTTTGTTACCTGTCAAGTCTTACACGTTGCAGAAGGCTAGCTAACAAGTTTCGCAAGTTACTAAAGTTATTGGCTAGTTGCTAAAGTGTTGTGGAGGTTTAAGGTAGATTTCCGTGATGACCAGGTACTCTGTCGTCCAATGGGATGCCAAGGGTAATGAGTATGACTATAGAAAATTCTTGAAGTGAGTGCCCCAAAGGGCTGTAGCTCTTTTGTTACCTGTCAAGTCTTACACGTTGCAGAAGGCTAGCTAACAAGTTTCGCAAGTTACTAAAGCTATTGGCTAGTTGCTAAACTGTTGTGGAGGTTTAAGGTAGATTTCCATGATGAACGGGTACTCTGTCGTCCAATGGGGTGCCAAGGGTAACGAGTTTTACTATAGAAAATTCTTAAAGTGAGTGCCCCAAAGGGCTGTAGCTCTTTTGTTATCCGTCAATTCTTACACGTTGCAGAATGCTAGCTAACAAGTTTCGCAAGTTACTAAAGTTATTGGCTAGTTGCTAAACTCTTGTGGAGGTTTAAGGTAGATTTCCGTGATGAACAGGTACTCTGTCGTCCAATGAGATGCCAAGGGTAACGAGTATGACTATAGAAAATTCTTGAAGGGAGTGCCCGAAAGGGCTGTAGCTCTTTTGTTACCTGTCAAGTCTTACATTTTGCAGAAGGCTAGCTAACAAGTTTCGCCAGTTACTAAAGTTATTGGCTAGTAGCTAAAGTGTTGTGGAGGTTTAAGGTAGATTTCCGTGATGACCAGGTACTCTGTCGTCCAATGGGGTGCCAAGGGTAACGAGTATTACTATAAAAAATTCTTGAAGTGAGTGCCCCAAAGGGCTGTAGCTCTTTTGTTACCTGTCAAGTCTTACACGTTGCAGAATGCTAGCTAACATGTTTCGCAAGTTACTGAAGCTATTGGCTAGTTGCTAAACTGTTGTGGAGGTTTAAGGTAGATTTCCGTGATGAACAGGTACTCTGTCGTCCAATGGAATGCGCAGGTAATGCGTATGATGAGAGAAAATTCTGAAAGTGAGTGCCGAAATTTGCTGCAGCTCTTTTGCTGCCTGTCAAGTTTTTCACGTTGCAGAATGCTAGGTAACAAGTTCCGCAAGTTCGTAAAGTTACCGACTAGTTACCAAAGTATCGCGACGGCCCAAGGTAGCTTTCTGTGATGATTGGGTACTTCGTCGTCGAATGGGATCCCAAGGGTAACGCGTATGATGAGAGAAAATTCCGTAAATAAGTGTACAAAGCATGCTTGCTTACTATTGGCATCCCATTGGACGACAGAGTACCCGGTCATCACTGAAATTCACCTTGAATCTCCCAAAATACTTTAGCAACCTGCTGATGACTTTAAACACTTGCCAAAGAGGTTAGCTAGCTTTCTGCAACGTGTAAAACTTCACGGGCAGCAGAAGAGCTACGCACTTTAGTAACTTAGTAGTGGTCAGTTAGCGTTCGTCAACTTGTTAGACTGCCACTCCATAGTCAGCAAAACAGCTGCAGCACTTCAGTAACTCGCTAGTTATTGGCTAGTGTCCTTCAATATGTTTGCTGCCACCTTACACGCAGCGAAAAGATGCAAAACATTATACTAGTAACTTACTAGTTGTTAGACAGGGTTCTTCAACGAGTTGGAATTCCGTTTCATATGCAGAAAAAAAGATGCAGCTGCTTAGTAACTCGCTAGCTGTTCGCTAAAGTCAGACCAATGGCATGCTATTGATCTGAATCTAACGAAACACCAAACCAATGTTAGTAAATTACTAAAATGCAGCGGCTTTTAGCTGTCGCTGAAATGACATTCTGAGAACTTGGAAAAGAGAAAAATCAGTGATGAATCCAGTGCCTTCTATGATCCTTCTTGAATATGGTTGATTGTAAGATCGATCTTCTCACCTGGCAGCAGGTTTTAAGCACCAGATGTTCAGTCCTATCACCGATGTTTAAGGGGAATTTCAGCTTCTAGAAATTGCGAGTATACGAATGACCCCATGGCACTCGAACTGTGGGTTAATAAGACATTCGTCATTGCTCTCCCTGTATGTTCCTGGAGAAAATCGACTACCGCATGTTTCCCTGGCAAACAAGCTCAGAGGGCAAGAGCCCAAGACTGGCTCGTCATTAATGTCATCGTACGTTACCGGGGAGGAAATGGACGCTCGTTTTAACCTGACGTGAGTTAGGGACTGTGGTGTTCGGTCGCAGTGTCTCGTCCAAGTCCCCTGGCCTGTACACCTCGGCACTCCAATTTTCACACGTCGTGTATGGTGCCCCATTCGTTTTTGTGTATTGGTCGGTATCACGTGCGTGACGCTATGTGAGAGTCCCTGAAGAATTTCGTTTCTTTCTCCTTCACTCAACCAGATATGTATACGTACATATAAATCCACGAGTGTGAGAATGCCAAGTGAGTTTGGCGGTGTGCATGGGAGATGAGAGCGCCTTGTCCGTGAATCCAGTGGACCGCGCATGAAGAGAGGGCAGAGGGACATCGGAGGAGAGATGGAAAGAGCGCGTTGCCAACGTGCGTGGGCTGACAGTCTGACAAGCTGGCAGCAAGCCGGGCCCCGACCACCCGACACCTCACTGTCAAGCGGATCGGGAGTCTCTCGTAAGTCCTCTCTCTCTCTCTCTCTCTCTCTCTCTCTCTCTCTCTCTCGCCATCTGTCTCTCTCTCTGTCTTTTTCCGCCTCTCTACGGCCCTCTTTCTTTTTTCTACACGCTTCTCTCACCCTACTAATTTTTCTCTCCTTGTTTATCACTTTCTAGGTCTCTTTTTCTTAATACTTCTTTGTCCTTTGTTATCTTTCTCCGTCTGTCCTTCCCTCTATGTTCTCTCCCTTCTTCAGTACGACTCGCGTTTTGTTTTGTTTTTTGTTTTCGGTACTTCAGTCTCCCTTTCTCGCGCGCTCCTTCTTTTCGTGTTCTTCTTTTCCATCTTGGGCTTTTTCGAGTTCTCGGTGTCCTTTTTTTGCTCTCGCTTTAATACATTGTATTTTGCGCTGTCCCACTCGCTCCTTCTCACTTGCTATCGGATCTAGCTCTCTTTCCCTCGGCTCCGTTCACTTAGTTGTCCTCGGTCTCGACCCTCTTAACCGTGCGTGCATCCTCCTCTCTCTCTCTCTCTCTCTCTCTCTCTCTCTCTGTCTCTCTCTCCCTTTCTCGTTGTCCTTGTCCGCTCCATTCGCCAACATCCTTCCACACACGACGTCGACAACAGGGACGAGCTCACGGCGAGATTCCACCAAAAGGGAACTCACTCGTGTCTCTACGACCGTGTCCTTTAAGGGTCGTCGAGGCAACACACGCTCTCCGTGTGTCCTGCGTATGCCCATGTGTGTGTGTATCTGTGACTCGTTTGTGTTTCGTGTCCTCTTTCGTCGTTCTCTCGTTCCGCTCGTGGACACGGTGAGGGTCGGGGAAAAAGGACGAGAAGGAACACCGCGAAAGAATCGGTCGAACGAGAGACGGATGGAGGAGATTGTTTAATTGGCTTTTAGGGAAATCAGTTACGCCTATTTTTGTCCCAGAGGCCTGCGCGCTTGCGAGTTAAAAGCAACTCCTAAAGGTGAGTTCACGCGATTCCGCCGCTGAGCACTTGAATAAATAAGAAAGTCAATCGCTATGACAGCACTAATTTTTTATTTCTCCATCGTTCAAATGCGCGTCTTCGCTTTATAACAAAGCTACGAGAACGGCACGAAAATTATGAACGAAGAAAAGAAAAACGATTGCACTTATTTAAATGATATTTAGATGGGCCCAGTGAAGGCAATCGCGAGAAAAAAAAGGATTTTTTGTTCTCTGATGGTTTTATACATGACAGCGATTGGATGAACAGCTGAATATGGTTTTCTCCAAACAAAATGCATTTCCCTCGAACGAAGTATCGAAGCATCGATAAATCGATATATCGATATATCGATATATCGATATATCGATATATCGATATCAACGATATATCGATATATCGATATCAACGATATATCGAAATAAACGATATATCGCTACATCCATAGAAACGATTTATCGATATGTCGATATAATCGATGTATCGACACATCGACATAAGCAATACATCGATACAAACGATTCATCGATACATCGATATAAACGATATATCGATACATTGATATGAACGATATATCGATAAATCGTTATAAACGATATACCGATACATCGATATATAGATATATCGGTTATACACGGTCATACATCGGTTATACACGGTATGACACCGTCCTCGTAAGTAACGCTAGAAAAGTGTTATTTATATGGGTGTGTCTGTGTGTATGAGTTTATTCGTCCGAATGAATTTATGGTGTCGAGAAATTCCATGGCGATTCCCTTTCATCCCTCTGTGTCTTTCTCCTTCGTGTCCTCGCCTCCCCTCGTTATTCTCAGCCCCCTTCGCCCCTCGTCGTCCGGCTCAAACTCTCTCTCCTCTGGCACTCCGTAACCGAGACCCCGGCCATGCGTGTCTTACGATTCACGACAACGTCCAGAGTGAGATAGGATCGAGAAGCTTACAACAATGCGAGACTGGACCTGGACCGATGCATCTCTTGCGCACGGGTTATACCGAGCGAGCCTCTCTCTCTCTCTCTCTCTCTCTCTCTCTCTCTCTCTTTCTCGCTCTTTCTTTCTCTTTTTCACGAGCCTCTCTCGTGCTAGGCCGATAGCGCCGTAAATGTTTTGTCCCATTGGGCATATTACACGACCAACGAAAACACTTCGTAGCGTCTTTCATCCTGGCTACAACGCATGGTAGTCATCAAACGGAATGATCCGTTTGGTCTATTTTATTCGTAATGATTACTTATTAGGTCGGGTGAGTCACTGAGAGTTGACATTCGGAACCTCCGACAAAAAATTGATTTTTGGTCGAAAACGTCGCAGGCAACATTTTGAGAGATGTTCAAGATCTATAATGCGGACGGCTTTGTTAATTGTGGGCGGTAAATTGATTTGGGTATCAATTTGGTTCTGAAAATGGGGAGATCCATTTCTAAAATCCACTTACAGGCTTTGTTTTAAACAAAAGTAATGACTTGTTATGAATCCGGGGTGATCTGGACATACCATATCATTAATCAAACAGGCATTAGCTTGAGGCTTGACAAACGTGGTGGGTCCGCAAGCCGATAATGATGACGTTCATTTTGTATACGAATGACATTCATTTTGTATCAAAAGGACATTTATTTTGTATAAAAATGACATTGATTTTGCATCAAAATGACATTCATTTCGTATCATAATGGCAATCATTTTGTATCAGATAACGTGTTCAAAATGTGTTTGATTTACCACATAACACGTTTTTTTTCAGTACGATTAGTGAATTATACATGAGCAAGTTGTAACGACTACGTTCTAGAGTTTTTTACTTCTAGGGACTTACTCTATGCATATATATGTATTCGATCAGGCAGTGAAGTCCCTGATGAATCCATATATAAAAATCAGCGTGGATTAAGAGTTAGTCGACTTGAAATTAAGAGTCGATCATCCACTTTTCCTGTCTATGCGGCATACAAAAGTTATCATCACGATTTTTTCAAAATTTGTGTTGATAAATTTCTACAAGAATTAGGTAAAAATGTATCATCGTAATCTTTTCGGAAATCGTGATGATACATTTTTTTACCTAATTTTTGTAATAAATTTCTACAAAAATTAGGTATTGGAAAAAGTATCATCTTAATACTCTGTAAGTTTTTGTGTAAACATATTTAATTATAATCGATCTACAGACGATGTCCGGGAATACCTCTCGAAAACGACTTTGGCGGTGAGCAACGACCTCCTGAACTCTAATATCAAAAAATTAAACAGATTTTGTTAGTATATTAGTTTATCCTATGATTACCAGGTGTGTAAGTATGAAACCGGAATTTGCCCATAGGTGGCGCTAGATGTCGATGCAGTTACCGACACATCACGTCAGCGGTGTCTTGTTATTGTATTGATATCCGACAAAGATTTCCAACTCACAATAACACGAGTTTCATTCAGTAGCATTAGTTTATTAGAAATAAACATGTCGAGTTTTGTGCCAACAAATTACGATTTGCCGACAGCACTACTTTTCTATTTTCATCTGAAGAAAACCGCACCCGAATCGCATCGAATGCTTGTGGAGGCATTTGGTGAGCATGCTCTCGGTAAAACACAGTGTTTCGAGTCGTTCAAACGGTTCAAAAGTGGCGATTTTGACGTGAGGAACGAAGAACGTGGAAGACCACCGAAAAAGTTTGAAGACGCTGACCTGCAAGCCTTGTTGGACGAAGACGGCGCTCAAACACAACAACAACTGGCGGATGTACCTACGGTAATGATATGATACTTTGTATCATATCATTACAATAAACGTGTTTTTTCTGTACAAAAATTCCGGTTTCATACTTACACACCTAGTAATCGAAGGAATTTCCGAAGTATCAAATTAAACAAAAAAAAAAAAAATGACGCGTGTTCAAAGTGAGTCTTGATTTTTTCGAAAAAATAAACAATTTTCGTTAATGAAATCGAAAGTATTCATCGGAAAAAAATATCCTTCCATCAAATACCGTATTCTTACATCTAGAAAAAGCCCTAAAAAAATTACAGATCAATACAGTAGTTTTCGAGATATTTTGCTGACCGTCTTTGAAAACGTACTTTCGATAAAAAAGCGTATGAAGTTTCGAACGACGCTGCGTCAACACAACAGCCTTAAGTCTGTCAATTTTGATCCGGTCACTTTGAATTTTTCAGGGAACATTTATAAGATGTTCTGTCAAAATTAATCGGTTTTGAAAAAAAGTGATTTTTCGGCTTTTACAACTAGGCATAACCCCTTAAGCTCCACTAAACCGCATTTGCCGAGGACACGGAAAAACTGTGAGAAAACCCGTACCAGGTATAGATGGCCCCATATTCTTTTGAATTTCTGATGCACCGACGTTTTACTCGAGTATCCACTTTAAGGTCTCGGAAGTATTGGCCTTCCGCTGGCTGATTGACGCGCCAGCCGGTGCGCGGCTGAGCGGTCACCGCTCCGAGTATCGGCCATGCGCAACGCTGCATAACTCGAAGTACCGCTGGAGCCGAACCCAGGCCACCCATCCATCAGTGTCGGTTTATGATGCATGTACAGTGAAACCTCATTTGTACGTTTTGCACTTGTACGTTTTTATAAAGTTTCATTTCTACTTTTTTCACTAATACGTTTTTCGCGCTTATACTTTGTTAATTTTATTCCCCAACGTCGGTTTCGAGGTTCACTTTTTCCCAGTTATACGTTAAGGTAATCCTATCGCCAGGCTTCAATCCATAGGATTTTCATTTTTTTTTGAGCTTCACTAAATATATTAATAATCGTCTCTGTAAAATTGCAGGGTCGGTTATCAACCTAATTATTACAGAGAAAAAAATATTAAAATTGCGTATTTTTGTAAAGGGATTCCGAGACGACATACCAAAATTCAATTTCCGGTCGCCACAAAAGTGTATATAATAGTGAGAATCTGTGAGATTCTTGAAAATAATCAGATTTACATAATACTCGTAGTAATCCAATGCTCTCAGAAAAAAACACGCTTATTGACCTAATTTTTATGTAATATCAAGTTAAATTTGAACTTCCGGTATTGGATTTATGGCACGATTACGATATCTTTGGCGCCTTTATTTCACCCTGGTTGATTGATATTGGGCCCAAAATAATACTTTTTTCAAGAGTGACAACACTTGAAATTCGGCGTTTCAGGGGGTGAAACAGGGGGTTGAAAGTCGAAGCATTATTATGTTTGTGGTTCCCAATTTTGACCA
Organism: Ophion obscuratus; assembly: GCA_964007375.1. Lineage (NCBI taxonomy): Eukaryota > Metazoa > Arthropoda > Insecta > Hymenoptera > Ichneumonidae > Ophion > Ophion obscuratus. The sequence goes on along the minus strand of OZ023322.1, from coordinate 28,740,394 downwards.
TGCAGAGTCCATATTCGATAGAAAATGCGACTTTTGTGTGTGTGGAATCGTTGGGTGGGTCTGGAGCACCTTCGATGTGTGTGTGGAATCGTTGCGTGGGTCTGGAGCACCTTCGATGTGTGCGTGGAATCGTTGGGTGGGTCTGGAGCACCTTCGATGTGTGCGTGGAATCGTTGGGTGGGTCTGGAGCACTTTCGATATGTGTACGATACCGTTCAACGTTGATTAGTCTTAGGTGCTCTTAATTTCATTTTTCCGGCATATGCTTGGGCACAATTACGATATCTCTGGCGCCTTAATTTGATCGTGGATTATTCATATTTGGCGCAAAAGAAATACTTTTTTGAGAATAAAAAAATCGCGATTTTGGCTTCTTTTAGAAGATACAGGACATTTTACGAATTATTCGTTATTAAGCGATTTCGCTGGTTTGCGTTAATGTAGCTTTCTTCGGAATGCGCTATGTCGAGAAAATAAACAAGAACAAACCCAAACAAAGTACGACGTAACAATGTAAAACACGTGGAAATTTCGATTTACATAGAAAATCGGAAAAATACACTTTTTCTCTTCGAAGCGCTGTGAATCCTAAACTAAGGCTCGAAACGAAAAAAGTTATTCTTGTTTTTCGTATTTTTTTCGGCCATGAAATATGGCCGAAATTTAGGCGCCAAAGATATCGTAATCTCCCCGGATTTATTACCACTTGCTACGATAAAGAGACGTGGCAGCAAGGCAACGGCTGACTGTAGTCCTAACCTCATCTCACTCATTCGAATTTTTACCTGTCGTGGCCCGAATACAATGCTTTATATTTCCCGCACCTGACATTGTTTTGACAGATCGACGTTGAAAAGCATGGACGTTAAACTCGCCTGGTTGAGTGAAAAGAGACGGAGATAGAACCAATGTTGCCGAATATCAAACCTAGAAATACTGTGCGAATCGTTGGAATAACTATTTTTTCATTTTTCTAATTAAATATGATCATTCATTAAACAATTTATACGTGGGAAATTTTAATTATTACAAATTATTTTTTGTATATGTTAAAAATACAAATTGTACAAGTCTCAAGTATGATCAGTGGTATGACTAGTGTGAAGCGATAGGATTACCTTAATCACACGTGATATTCTCTCGTCGGAGAAAATTTCACGTGAATGCGTTTTGATGTTTTGTTGTTTCTGACCTCGACTTTGTATGCATGTACTGTAATTGCATATCTCTTATCAATACAAAACGTGTCTGTCATATACTAGTCTAAAACGTCAAAGCTTAATGTTACAAATTCGCATTAAATAAAAGTTCAAAACGGAAATTCGAAAGCTTTAGTTGGCTCAGTACTCAATTATTACCAATCAAATTTTCGATTGACAAACCAAACATTAACATAATAGAGGTACTCCTATTGAAAAACATCGAGAATTATGCACCAATCGCGATTTTCGAATGATAAAAAGTTTCAAATACCCACTGTATTTCATTTCTGCGTTATTCTCACGTATACGTCATATTTGATGTACCCCTTGAAAAACCTATAACTACAGTTCCACTGTACATCTACACAGAATACATGCATCACAGCCAGGAAAACTGGATCATCGAATTGTCATCTCCCATGAAAACTTAGATCTTACGAATACATTGGAGCTCAACGTTGATATTACGTGGGACTAATTATCCCAGTATAAATCGTTGGGTTTGTTTGGGTTAACGAGTGACCATGGGACAAATCATCAAGCTCCCATCTTCCGTCCAGCTTCGATTGGAAGTAATTTCAATTAAATTTGTCACGAAATAAGATATTGGCGAATTAAGCTGATTTATTAGCGTAATGATCAAACGATACCGGGCATAGTTCCTTAAACGTGTAGGTTTAGCGAAGGGGAAACGGTGGTTCGGATTTGCACCCACTTCTCTGTACCCACGTGCATGTGCGATGCAATGGCCACGTGTATATATGTATATAGAGCCGAGGAACTCATTGTTCGCCAGATGCACTACATCAATTCTTCTCGTGTGAGATGCGGAGTGCTCGGGATGCTGCCCACGCGGTACTCGTTACTCTCTCTCTCTCTCTCTCTCTCTCTCTCTCTCTCTCTTTCTCCCCCTCCCTCTCCGGCTTTCCGGACATTAATATATGTGTACGTGTATGCTCACAACACCCCGGCACTTCTTACATATATAGATGTACGCGAAATAAATGCAGACTCCGAATGTTTCCCAAGCCCGTTATAGATATTCCACTTGTAAGTGGACCGAGGGTATGGGTGTATGATGTATGCACGTCGATGGGTAATATAATGTCGGCGGCTAACGAGAAAGAGGGACCGCTCTCTCTTTCTCTCTCTCTCTCTCTCTCTCTCTCTCACTCTCTCTCTCTCTCTCTCTCTCTCTCTCTCACTCTCTCTCTCTCTCTCTTCCTCTGTGCTCCTCTTTCCCTCTATCTCTTTCACAGTGCACTCTGTTTGGCAAGATCGCAAGACGCGCGTAAAAATTCAGTCGCTCTTACTTTTTTTCCCCCGCGTGAAATAAGATGCCGTAAAGTTTCCAACCAGATGTCTCGAGCGATGCGACAATTGTTTCTCTCGCGTGCAAAATCATTGTTTTGTATCTCTCATTTATTAGGACGTTTAATTTATCGCTGTTTTCCAACAGATAGCGTTACCAGAACTGCGTGCGTGTAGTTTAAGAGAAGATGTAGACCTAAATGGTCGAGGTCGAGGATTTAGAAGCTATGAACATTCCGTCGACCGTAGAAGACCTACACTATGGGCCTGGTATCGATGGTTCCATGCAATTTGACAATTTTCATGATTTATTCATTCCAAAATTTTCGAACGCGTTTTACTCAAAACCACGTTTTTCAAAACCCAAAATTTCTCGAAAACCAATGAAACGATTGCCAATGAAACGATTTTTTTCCGTTACTTAGTTTTTGTGTTATAGGCAAAATAATAACTAATTTTTGGCCCAAAAATCACTATTTATGATCAAACGTCCGCCATTTTGTCACAAATCGATATTTTCAAAATCGGCTATGACAAGTACTAGAATATAGTATCTAATTTAATAATCTTTTTGGTTTTTTTTTCAGATGATTTTTGAAGAAACGCCAGTGATTACCGTATACGCAGATTTTTTTACGACGCTTCAAGGATTATACAATATCCTTGTATATTTTTGATATTTTTGAATGTATATACTTTTAGATACTTAAAACGCCAATCCGAAATTTCAAATAGTTTTCCTTGAAAAAATTCACAAAAATGACCTTTTTTCCGGCTCCTAGGTGTATATCTCCCCTTAAGGTGGTAGTGCATCTATAGAGAAGTACTGAAGGGTGTCTCAAAATGACCTGATATTTGAATTTATTAATAAAACGTATTATTTATTTGAAAAGTACGAATATATTTTTTTAAATATAAGGTACAAACATGGAGGTTATGTGTGGAACACAATATCCGATAAATGACGAAAAATCCCTGTTTGCAAGCGTTCACTCTTTTGACGAAATTCTCAATAACATTTTGGCATAATTGCGGACTAATTTCATTAATGGTTCGTCCAATTGCTTGCTTGAGCTCTGGAATGGTCTGTGGATCATTGGCATACACTTTCCGTTTCAGAAAAACACCAAAGAAGGAAGTTCAATTGCGTCAAATCGTACGATCTTGGCGGTCAATTTACATCGCCGCGGCGCAAGATAACACGTCATTCAAGTTCAGTATCGATGAGCCAGTCTAAATATCTCGGATCGCTACCAAATATTTGGCAGTGATCCGAGATATTTATATTTATATTTCATTTTAATAGGTATTCGCCACTGACCTTGAATGACCTTGAACGACTTTGACCCTCCAATGTTTTTTTTTTGCGGCTTGAGGTGCTTCACAAGTTGAAAAATAATGTTGAAAAAAAATGGTTGAAAAAAAATGTACCATTCCATTTTAAAAAGTGGATGTGACCTGGTTGAAAAAAAATGTTCCATTCCATTTTAAAAAGTGGATGTGACCTTCACCGTACGTCTGTGCCTCCACGGAAATAAAAAAAAAAATTGGTCGCCTTTGATGGCCTTCACATCGTACAACTTTTGTCTGAAACATTTTCTTGTGATGTCGATAATTACCGAGTTATTTTGGGTGGAAGAGATAAGAGGGACAGCCTGTATACAATCCATCACAAAAGCACTCAATATTTTGTCTCGAAGAGGACTTGAAAACCATTAAATACCATATTTTTCTTCGTCGCAAAATCCCCACGCCAGGCCCTCGAGGCCTGTATACCTTTGAAACAAAAAAAACTTCATCGTTTTTCCTTTATTGACGTAAATGTGGTATAAACATCTGAAAAATGATATGGTTGATATTTACAAACATCGCAAGATTGATATGATCGGAAGAAAAATGATTTTGAAGTTTTAAACACCGGTTTTTCTTGAAATCATGTTTTCCAAATCGGGTGGACTGGTAGCTCCGACATTTTTCAACCGATGGACTTCAAATTTCAACTGTAGCTTCGTAGAAAGATTTATTTACCAACGATCTATTTACAATCACGATTTTTATAAACAGATAAAATTGGTTTTTTAGTCGAAAATGCGATTTTTTTTCAAAATGGTGCCAATTTGGATAAATTCAATATTTTGTAATAATCGTGTGTACCTCGCTAACAAAACTCATGTAGATTATGAGAAAAAAAAACTATTTTCTGTTCTATGTACTCATGTGCGTATCCAATGAGTCCACCCATGGAGGGCCTACAAAAAGGATTCTATTTCTACCAACTACTTGGCCGCTATTTTTTTGGAAAATACAAATGTGATTTGAGTTCCCAGACATGTGTAAAATAAACCCTTCAAACTTCATTATGCTTGCTTCATTAGGATTTAAAAAAAAAAGTCTTGTTTTTCGACCATCCGAAGAGGTATCTAAGGCCTTAAAAAGCACATGGCCACCTCAAAATTGTCACCTTAAACGTGAAAAACAGAAATGTTGCCCCCGTAAGGTTCACCCACAGTGCTGAAGCTGCGAAAAAAAGCAAAGGTCGATCATTGATTGAAAGGACGAGGCATTGTGCGAAACGTGACAAAATTAGCCGAGCATTTTTTGGGCGATGTAAAGCAGGACCCCGGGTTCAATAACCGGGTGATCGTAACAGCGTCTGCCGGAGACCGGTTTCTCAATTCTACCTGGGGAGTCGATTAATCGATTCTCCACTTTTTATTCGCATTATCGATTCTTTTTTTCTTACGATCGGAATTACGGATTCGCGCTTGACTGCGCTATTTATGCGGTGCGCTCAGTATGCGCGCCACGGGCATCCACTTTTATTGTGGACTAAATTACGTAAGTGTAAAACTGGTAAAACAAAAAAAAAACGTAAACGCATTCTCGTTGATAAAATATTCACCATAACTTCAAAACAAAATTCCACATATATCTCTCATAAGAACTGACAACGGCTACATTTTTTTTTTTTTTTCAATTGCCAAGGACAGTGCGTGCGGTCCTCCATCCAAGTATTGGCCCAGGCGACCTGCCGCTCAACGTGGGTGATCGCCGAGCCCCCATCCCGAGTATACAGTAACAGAAACATTCTATTGATACCAACTAGATGCGTATATTTGATTTTTTTAAATTTAAATCAACTAGATTTTTCGTAAATCCAAATTTTTCTATTGCATTCCTTTATTGGAATTATTTATTTTATATGTTTTTATTAAAATCAAGATCTATTCATTATCGTCTATTAACTAAATATTTTATTTATTCCTAATGAATCTGTGATTCGGTTTCATCTGTTCAAAAAATAGTTTAGTTGAATCCACTAAATGTATCTATTTAATTTTTTGAAATTTAAATTCAATAGAATTTTTGTAAATTCGAACATTTTTTTTATTTGAGTGAATCTGTGGTCTGTGTATATTGTAACACACATCGAAGGGGGGGGCGAGAGGAATTTTATATATATATATATATATATATATATATATATATATATATATAGGTTATGTTTGCAACATCTATAGCATAATATTCGATAAAACTCTCGAATTATCACAATGGTATTAACTAATTGATATAGTTTATGTAATCCAACGAATAATTATAGAACTTCAGTTCGTCTCTTATGCCATATCTGCGAATATCAAGGAACATCACTCAAGTGTGCTCCTTCGATTTGGTTGAAACTGACACATGCGATACAGCATTGAAATCTATTAGACACGTACATTTTTTTTTATTGGCGGAAAAACGGTTTTAAGGGTTTTTGTATTTTAATAGTTAGTTTAAAAAGGGCTTATGTATGTTTTTAAATACTTCTATAATTATTTTTTTATCGGTACCATAAGTGCAGCGTACGTAGCTATAGGTGAGCAGGTTGGTAGATGCAATTACATATGTAGGCGAAAGATTTTCTACCATTAAAATAATTTCAGAAGACCAGGGAATGACGAATTATTATATAAAATCATTGTGGTGGAACTCTAAGTTTAGTACTTCATTTTATTTTGGTTTCACGAAATATTATGTGCATACAGTACACTTGGATTTGACTGTAAATTGTAAGCAAGTTAAGATTTATTCGGATCGAATCTTGATTTACCTCATTTGAAAATATTTAATATTTAAAGAGAAGAGCTGAAACAAAGTAAAAAATAGAGTTGACACAAATCGAATGGTAGTAAGCCGTGAGACGAGAAAAAACATCTTTTTCATTTAAGGCAGCAAACCAGTTTAAATGAGTCAAAAAATCGATTTATTTTTAATTCACTAAATGTTCATGAAACTAATCGTTAATTAACCGGTTAGCTTTCTATATAATTCATTACTGTCTTGAATTTTTTTGTTTTCGGTAATATTTGTGAAACACGTTTTTCCCGAAAAGAGTTTTTTTTCAACTTGTGTACACTCTAGCTCAAAATCTTTCTAGCCCATAATGTTATAAAAAGAGAATTCGTTTCTTTATATAATTACGCTCTATATGAACCTAAATTTGGGGTAATATCATTGTTTGAAGTATATTTTTTATAGCAAATAACGTTGTAAAATAATGGCAAAAATTATACCCTTTTGTTTAAATACCGCTAAAAAATGAAATTTTCTATTTTTTGGCCGAAGTGAGGTTCATACAGAAGATAAATATGATCTCAAAGTAATCTTTAAACCGCATTGATTTACGATGAAAACTGTGGCCTCCACAGTGTACACAAACAGCAAAGTCTGATGGCAACTATTCGATGGGTTGTTCCACATTTTCAGAGGTCGAAAAAAATCGAAAAAATTAAAATATTTCTTTGAAAAAATTGAATATATTCAATTCGAAAAAATAAAAATGTTAAAATATTCGTTTGAAAAAATATATAAAATATTCCCAAAGTTTGAATAAATTCTATCCAATTATTTCTTATGAAAAAAAAACATGAAAATCACTTTAAAAAACTTGCTCCTAAACTGGTTTCCCGCCTTAAATAGATCCCATTTAAAGTAAATATTTTGTTTTTTTTGTCAGCGTGCGTCCGTTATTCGTCTTTCCATCATAAATTAATCTCCAAATAATCGCTATTCTTCGTGTAACGGTAAAATTAATTACGGCCGGCAGTGTGGCCGGTTTTTTTTCCGGCTTCGGTGCTGAAAAGTTCAGGGGTGACGACACCGCAGCGGGTAACAGCGGGACGTCTCAATATATATTTTACGCGCGGTAAAACTATGCATTCGTAACGAAGAGCCGAGCCTCGTAACTTTCGCAAGTGCGTGCTCACCGGCGAGACAGCCATTTACGTACGTAACGAGAGGGAGGCGTGTCCCGCGTCGATGAGTAAAGAAGCTTCTTTCTTCATCGGGCCAACGCTGAAGACACTCTTGCTAACACTCACGTATCGATAATTGAAGTTGCGATTGGATGCGCAGCCGTTTGTTCCACCGTTCGATCAATTCCGGGTATCACTTTTCGTACCCCTGCGCCCCATGCCTGCACACCGCACGGGGCATTCCCATCAAGCGGTACAGCGAAATCGAGTCGACGAAGAAACAAAAAAATTAACGTAAAAACATTCTTTATGAAGAAGCTTTTATTTAAAAGGTACTGTACTGAAAAGTGAAAAATAATGTTCAATTAAATTGAAAATCAAAACGGTATAACTACAAAAAACGTTCCTTCCTTGGACACTCATCATAGGTGCAAGTAGTCAAAAGGTACAGGAACGTTGATATTTTAAAAATATGAAATATAATTACTTTAAGGGGAGGGTAGGGGTTTCGGCGTGAAAAAAAACACTTTTTTGCGAATTTTTTTCATCTATATGAATAGAGTAAATTTATTGAAACTTTTTCTACATTGTTAAATGTCATTTCAAGAATATTCGGTGAAATTTGAACGCGAAAATATCCACAAACAAGCCGGTGACAAAGCGTTTCCATGAACGCCTTTGGAAAAACACGATTTGCGGTGTTCATTGTATCTCAGCTAGAAATTATCTGAAATAAAGTACCATTAAAATTTAGTCAAAGTATCATCAAATCCTCCCCCCGACGGTCTTTGATAATTTTTTTTATTTCGAAATTTTTGGTGGTCATGTAAAGTGAAAAGTGCTATTTTCCACGAAAAATTCCGCCATTTTGGGGGTGGAAAAGCCCCTCAATGTAAAAAAAAAATGTCAACCTAACCGTTGGGGTGAGGTATTTTATATGTAGGAAGTGTGTACCAAGTTTGAAATAAATCGGTCATGCAGTTTTCAAATGGCAGTGAGCACGGACTTTAAAAAAGTGGTTTTATATATATTTTCGCATACAAATTTCACGGAATGTTCTTGAAATGACACTTAAGGGGTTACCCCCACTTGCGGTTTTGAAAAAATCGTTTTTTTTTATTGCATTTTTTTTTAAGTATAAGTATCTGAGAATATGTCCTGAAAATTTCAAGTCGATCCGAACAAAATTGACTGAGATATGAGCGTTGAAAGAGAAGAATCCGTTGTGTAAACGACCGGAAATTGAAACTTTAAACGCGTTTTTCTCAAAATGGCATTTCTGAAGTCGGTGACCAAGATTTCTCGAACACTAATGAACCGATCTACTTGAAATTTTGCAGGCTTATTTAATACATAAAAATGTAGTCTTTAATCGTTCGATTTTTTTTTTCGAAAAAAATGGCCGTTTTATATCCAAAAAACGGCCGAATTTTTTCGTTAAAATCGAACCATTAACTTTGACTGTCCGCCATTTTGTGAAAAATGAATATTTTTTAAAATCCTTCGATTACAGACTAGTTTATACTTATATTTGACTAAATCCATCCGCATTTTTTATTTCAGATGATTCACTTCGCCGCAATGTTGGTCACCGCAAACCGTGTATATAAAAATATTACTTCATTGATGGCCATTTGCCACTAAACAATGTAATATTTTTCAATAAAAAAATTACTGTAAGTTCTTCAAGATGTGTTCTTTAGGATGGTATATTAATCGATTAAAAAAGTTTTGTAGTTTCCTTTAAAAAAATTCATGAAAAAGGCCTTTTTTGCGCTACAAGTGGGGGTAACGCCTTAACAATGTACAAAAGGTTTCGATAAATTGACTCTATCCATATAGATGAAAAAAATTCGCAAAAAAGTGTTTTTTATTTCACGCTGAAACCCCTACCCTCCCCTTATAGCTTGAGGCTTTTTTCAGAAATGTTTAATTAGTATGACGTTTAATATATTATAAAGTACTTATGACTTTTGACACCTAAAGCTTTCAAAATTTATATTTCATATTTAAAAAATATCTTTGTGTATGCACCTTTTAAGTACTTGCACCTACGATGAGTGACCAAGGAAGGGACTTTTTTCTAGTTATACTGTTTTGATCTTGAATTTTACTGAGCATTATTTTTTACTTTTTAGTACAGTACCTTTTAAATAAAAGCTTGTTTAAACAAAGTTTTTTTACGTTTATTTTATTTTATACTTTTTAGTATTGGTATTTGTTTATTTATTTGTCATACGAGACCCCCATGCCATTCAGAGATCGGCGTAATAAAAAACCTTGCCTTAGGTTATAAAGGTTTCGCGAGAAACTTTATAATAGTGTAATTATAAATAGTGCTCAAGTTAATAAAGTTAACGAGCCCAAACTCGATTGTCCTACCATTTGCCATTGGGACATTTCAGTTCCCACCTCCCACCACCATTATCGGACTTTCGTTATCATGTGTGATAAAAAGTACTCATGATAACAAAACAAATGAGCACAAACTCGACAGTCTTAATATATACTATTAAGGAGTTGCATTGCCCACCTCCAACCCCCATCATCAAACCAGCCCCATGGTAGCATATTAAAGTATCCAAGGTAAATAAAAGCTTGTAAAAGTAATTCGAAATTTGCGAAACAAATAGGTCGTCCCCAAGTAAATAGGAAAAAAACTAATAAACGCAAGTGAAAAAAAAGCATTTTTTCATTTATCGACGATAATTTATTATTGTCAATAATTACAACAACATAAAAAAAAAACAATTCGACAATACAAATTTGGATGCATTATTTACTGCATGAAAAGATACAAAGACAGTGCTATTTTCTGAACAATTAGTTACCATTTTTCGTCAACTGTTCCACACCAAATACGCATAAAGCAGGTCGTACCTTATAATATGGTACAAATCACTATAAACATCGTCGTAAATCACAAGCAACTATTATTTTAATCTATATATATATATATATATATATATATATATATATATATATATTCGTCCGGTTCACTATTAGGATCTTGGGAAATACATTTTTGGGAGTTTCATGGAATATCTATTTTACGAAAACCTGCTATATAATAAAGCATTGAATCACCGTATGCTTATAGAATCGGTGGTTGCATTAAAAAAATTTGCCCAATTTATGCAACTGGCAAAATATTAATAAGCAGGACTTTAATTCTTTTGGCAGTGACTATGGTTATCAAATATGTTTGTCCCTACAGTGAAATAAAACATATAGTTAAAATATGATTGAAAACACGATGATCATCCCTCAGTGTAACAGAACGACGTTTGACGTCGTCATTTCGAGGGCGAAATAGATTACGAATAATTCAGGATCCCAATTTCCTTGCTTTCAGAATTCTTATTGTAATTTTTTTTTCAAATTGAACGAAATTCGAAGAATTTCAATTTCATAAAATTGAGCATCTCTAGCTCTCATACCGTATGTTCATCCTCGTTATCTCTAATTTGCTTCATCGGCCCTTTCCGGGGCTTTCCGTTCAGCGCCGATATATCGCCGTTGCATGAGGACGTTGCACATGGTACTCGGGGGATGGTCCGAGGGCTGGTACAGGTAAGAAGCGGGGAGCCATTAGCAATTCTAAACGCTCGCACGTAACAGTTGCTCGTGAAAAACAAACGTAAAGAATAATTACACGTCGGCGCGTATACAATCACGAGGATGCTCCGAGAGGTATAACAGAACCAGGATATTCCGCGACGGTGTTCTCCTTCGCGGTAACTTTCTTCTCACACACACACACACACACACACACCCACACACACGTACGCACGCACGCACGCACACACACACACACACACATATACATATACAAATATATGCAGGGTGTTAGGAAGGTAAATGCAAAGTCTTAAGGGGGTGATCGGTAACCTCGTTTGGAACATATCTAGCCTAGATTATCTTAGTCCAAAGTCCAAGGATTTCGAGTTATCATGGTAAGTACGATTTTTGGAAAATTTCCCAAAATTAGGTACTAACTCGTTCATAATGTTGAAACAGACAATCATTGGTAACTAAAAACTCATTTGCGTCTCAGCTTAATGTGTATTCAATCGACAAACACAAATACAATCATCTGTATCCACACAGCTAACTAAATGCGACGTTTTGCATCATTGAAAACATGTGAAAAAATAAAAATACGTCTTATGTTAATGCTATTTAAAAAAAAGAGCATCAATATAAGAGGTAAACGAGTTAGTTCCTAATTTAGGGAAATTTTTCAAAAATCATACTTACCATGATAACTCGAAATCCTTAGGCTTGGTCTACGGTAACCTAGGCTAGATATGTTTCTAGCGAGGTGACCTATAACCCCCTTAAGGCTTTGCATCGACCTTCCTAACACCCTGTGTATATATATATATATATATATATGTATATATATATATTAATATTTTCACAGTGTTCACGTGCACAAAAGCTGGCACTGCAGTTGAGTTCCCGTCGTCGTAGACACGCAGTGCTCACTTCGTAAAACGCACGGCTTTTCTCCTTGTATCGAGGCTGTTACAGTCATGCGAATTCCCATCCTTCCTCGTCGCCTCCCCATACGCCGAGCATTTTGCGAGCGTTAAATAAAGTAAAAGTTTAATGGCGCACATCCGTTGTTCCGATAGATATCTTAATGCGACCGGATTTTCAAGTCTACCGGGGCGAAGAGACGAGAGAGAAAAAAAGTGCTCGATGAAACGCGAGGGAGTATATAGGAAGATGATGTGGAAGCAGTATCGCAGCAACTGGGTGAGTACGAGTGAGAGGGCGGGGGAGTGAGTGTGAGTGGAGTATAGGAAGAGAGTGAGAGAGAAGGAAAGGTGGAATGGGTTAAAGGAGGAGAAGGACGATAGGGACGAGTGAGAGAGACCCGGTCCTTTAAACGCCAAAGAGAGTGCCGTTGTCTTTGCCACCCGCTTCTGCAGCTTTTTGGTGAGCCGCCGCCTTTAACGACTCCCGCAACAATGTTGATCGATTAAGGAGGAGATACCTTTGGGCGAGCAAAAAAATGTACTGATTTTTATTATTATTTTTCTTTTTTGAAGAAAGATTTCTGCAACATTTTTGAGACTTAAGGTATGTTTTATTACTACTTTTGGCTGTTACATGGTATTTTTTTTTATTAATCCTCAAAAATGGCAGCACGGTCTTCAAAACTAGCGTGACGTATAGCTAAAAAAATAATCGACCGATTCTGATGGAAATTTGTTTAAATATTTCTAATCTTATTGTCTAAAATACGACTCTACATGTTCTTGAAAATAAAATAAAAAAGTATTTATTTATTGCAAAAGGCAGAAATTTTTTTTCCGGAAAATTCAATATTTTTGTTTCGAAACGTACCATTTCATCGATTTTCGAAATTTTGTTACGTTTTTTTGGTTCATATTCTGCGTATGAGTGTTAATGAAAGAAAAATCTCCGTTGGATTTTTTTTTTCTTCAGATTAATCTCGCCGACGCTACGTGTCACGCCGTCCGACAACATCCGCCGCAACCCGTTTAGAATACGGTAGGCTGGGGTCGATAAAAACACGCGTCGAATGAAACAAGTTGAATAACTCGAAGACGGTTAGTGACAGCAGCGCCCCCCCCCCCCCCCGGGGGGGGGAGGGACTGCTTTGCGTATCGGAACCCGTCGCTCAATGCGCGTCGGACTTTTTTATGTGGGTGCATCGCTTTTTCGACATAAAACGTAAGTTTTTTTTTTATTACTATTAATATTTTGCGTATTGCTCCAAAAATATTATTCCCTCTTCAGCGTTGTTTACAATCGTCATTACTATGAATATCCTAATTGAGTTTACTGTGGACAGTACAACCTACAACATTCAGGTTTGTTTGCTGTTTGATAAATTATTCGAAGCGAGGGTGTGGGGTCAGTTGAAACAAACGTTTCGGGGGTCAATTGAAACGTGTTTCTATTTACCCCGAACAAACATTTAATACGCAAGCAAGTTTTGCAAATCTTGTTTTATTTTTTAGGTGCCAAGAAATCGTTGGAAAAGTAAAATATTAATTGAAGAACCTTAAGTGAAGGTTCTGCCTTGTTGGGTCAAAAATCGTTCGATTTTTCACCACTTTTTTATGCGAAAAGTATTAAATATAGAATCCTGATATTTGGTATGTTTACTAAGCGGTCTTTATTGAACATCAAAATATTTTTTAAAGTTTGACAAAACATGGTGGTAGGAGTGGGAGGAGCCACGTATGTCGGTTCGCGGGCGATGACATTCATCACTTGCGGAAGACCTAAGTCCCGGACAGGTGATCTGAAACAAAAAAATCAAACATATTTTTACTTTTTACAATATTGTGCATAAGTTGATCTAGAATCAAGAAGAAAATTTGAAAAATCAAAAAATTGTGAGCAAAAAACTGCGAAAATGTTTGGGCAAAAAACAAACTTCCTTCCGATCGCTCACTGTTTTTTTATTTTTCAATTTTTCTTCTTGATTCTAGGTCAACTTGTACACAATATTGTACAAAGTAAAAATATGTTTGATTTTTTGCTTCTTACAAAGTAAAAATATGTTTGATTTTTTTGGTTTTTTTGCTTTGCTTGACATACGTGGCTCCTACCACTCCCACCACCATGTTTTGTCAAACTTCAACAAATATTTTGAGATTCAATAAAGACCGCTTAGTCAACATACCAAATATCAACGTTTCATATTTAATACTTTTCGCATAAAAAATTGGTGAAAAATCGAACATTTTTTCGCCCAACAGGGCAGAACCTTCCCTTAATTTACCTTCAGTGATACTAAAACTGGAATGAAAAGCAATAAAACTGATTATTTTGATTAAAAGTATATTTTATTCGCAACAAACATACGTTATCACTTCATTCGCATCATTAACAGTACCGGGGTTTAGTAGAAACATTCGTTCAATCAGCTGAAAACACCTATTTAAACTACCCCCAGGCGCTGTTTCCGTAGAACCCGAGACAGGGTCAAATGAAACGTTTTCCGAGGGTTTCTAAATAGCTTCTACTTAAGTTAAGGGCATGTAAGAAGCAAAATTAATAATGCCATCATATAGCCAGATAATCTAGCTATAATTAAAGCCAATTACCAAACAGATAGGGTAAAAAGTGAAGTCACACTAACCGATTTTCACAAAAACGTTCCAATTGACCCCAGCCTAGCCTATCGTGCCATACCTCCGTCATTTTTGAAAATCCATTTTCATTTAAATCCCATGTAACAGCCAAAAATAGTAATAAAACAAACCCCAAGTCTCAAAAATGGTAAAGAAATATTTCCTGTTAAAAAAAATCGTGAAAATTAGCCATTTTTTCCTCGCATAAAGGTATTTCCCCCTTAAGAAAGAAATATATCACTATTTTGACAAAATCGCCGATATAGGCCGAACGAGCCTGCCGCGCGATCTGGTAAGGTAACTTTCGACGAGTAAATCGATAATCAACATAACTAATTAAAACGAGTCGTTCAGTCTACGTGCATTTCGTAGCGTGCTGTTAAATCGACCGAAAGAAATTAATATCGAGCATATATTCGTGTCGCTTTTGATCGTGGACACTTAGCAAGCGTAAGTCGCGCGTCCTACTGGTATGTTTGAATATATTATGTGATACGATATCATTGGACGAAAGACTCCCCCCGATAGAGCCCGCGGCTCTATCTCGCCAGGTCCTCTCGATGTCGATCTCTCTCGCTATCTCACTCTTCCTATCGCTATATTACGCGTGCTACAATAATAATTATCTCCCACGGATTCAGAGGGTCTTCTCACTTTGGACGCTAAAAAAGGACTATTTTCATGCATTTTTTTCGATAGGTTTATATTATAGATATTGATTTCAAAGTTGTTACACTTAATAAATACACTTTCGAAATACATTTATAAAAAAATGTATTTATTTAAGTCACTATTTATAGACGAACACGGTAGTTAAAAAAATGTCCTAAAAAATGGTAGGTCTGCGCTGTTGATGAAATTTGAAAAAAAATATCAAACGGTTTTAGATTCAATATGTTAATGGCTATAGTGCATGTTATACGATTTTTGATATGAGCAAAAATAACAAAATGGCGGACATTTTTAGAAAAAACAAGAAAGTGTATTTTTTCACCGTTTTTGGTAAAAAAAAATAGTAAATATTGAAATTTAAAAAAATCCTCGATATACGCTTTAGCTATAATTGTAAAGAATATAGGGTTAAAATTTAACGAGGATCGGTTCATTAGTTTCGAAGATTTTATCAATAAGCCGTCGAAAAACGTGGTTTCGATAAAAAAAAAACGTGCTTAAAGTTTGTTTGGGTTACATAAATACATTATTTTTTTTAAATGTATTTCGAAAGTGTATTTATTAAGAGTAACAATTTTTATATCAATATCTATAATATATATCTATAAAAAAATTTACGAAAACAGCCTTTTTTAGCACCTAAAGTGAGAAGACCCCTTGTAGTTCCGAAACTGATTTAAGGGGTAAGGCCACTGTCGAAATTTCAGAAAATCGATTTTTTCTTTCTCATAAGATGCCTTAATATCTTGAAAATTACATACTCAAAGGATTAAGGTGGGGACAATGTCTAAATACTTCTATTTTGAATTTTGGCGGAGCCCCTCTCAGTTCAACAAAAAATGCATTTTTTAAACTCACAAATTTTCTTTTTTTTTGTTATACAATTTTTTTTCTCAACAAAAGTCAGAATCCCTCGCCCAGGCCTTAGCTATTATCATAATAAATAAGTGGTATAAATTTGGTATGGATTGGATCAATAGTTTTTTTTTAGTAATCGTGTCCACCGCAGGGGTGTTTCTCAAAAAAGACGATTCTAAGATAATCGCTTTCAAGATTCAAGTATTTTTTTTTTACATTTAAAGTTCAATTATTTATACTAACATGTAGTCGTCGATTGCAGGGCCATACAGTAATCCTTCTGCATCTCCTGCAGCCTCTAAAACATTGATTTGATACTGCCTACGAGTCTTCTTCCTTCTCTTGTGGCTGCTTACGCTTGCTGCTCGGCAAGCGTAACACTCTTCGTGCGGTTGAAATACCTATAACTGAGAATCTAATGGTTCGATCTTTATGAAATTCGGTGAGAATATTCTTGAGATATTGTACTTCAAGAATATGAAATAATTGTTTTTTCCATTTTTCCGGCCATCTCAAGAGCGGTCCGTCTACTGGTATTTCTGAAAAACACCTATTTCTGGTATTTCTGAAAAAAATACCTATTTCAACTAACCCCAGGCACTGATTCGATAGACCCCGACACACCCGAAAAAAAGTTCATGTCTGAGTGGATATGTTCATATATGTTTCAGATATTGTCATATATGTATCAGATATATTTATATCTGACATTTTACAGTATCATATATGATTACCCGTGCAGAAATTTTGACCGGGATACCATATGTCCGATCAAATCCCGATCAGGATTTGTCATGGATTCCCCAAAACCGGATCCCGGTTAGAATCCAACTTGCATCAGTATCGGCATATGTACGACGACGAGGGTATCATTTTAAAAATTTTGGCGTCACGTTTATTTTCTGTATTACTATGGAATTCCTATCTATAGATAGGAATTTCTGTCTATAGATTCCTATCTATAAAATTCCTATCTATAGATAGGAATTACATAGTAATACCGAAAATACACGTGATGCCAAAATTTTCAAAATTATGCCATCGTCGTCGTACATATTCCGATACTGATACAAGTTGGATTCTAACCGGGATACCGGTTTTGGGGAATAAGTCTCTGTTTATACCCACCGACATGTCGGTGGGTATAAACATGTATTTAAGACAAATTAAAATCAAATTCACAATGATTAGAATAAAATTTACACCAACCGTGAGTTCTTACGTATTTCGGGAGAAAACATTTCGTCGAGGCAAAGAAATTTTTGCAAAAAAAGTTGTGAGTTTCAAATATTACATTATAAATATGAAAAAAAATCACAAAATGAGTTGTGAATTTCCTCAAGTTGAAGAAAATAAAAATCGAATTCACGACAGTTATATTAAAATTTACACCACAAGTGTAAACGTATTTTGAGAGAAAACATTGTGTTGAGGCAAAGATATGTTCGCACAAAAAGTTATGCGCAAAAATGTCTTTGCCTCGAGGCAATGTTTTCTCTCAAAATACGTACGAACTCACTCTTGGCGCAAATTTTAATCTAATCATTTTGAATTTGATTTTAATTTGTCTTAAATACGAAAAAATTCACAACTAATTTTGTGAATTTTTTTGTATTTATAATTTCTTGTCAATACATTTGCATTCACAGATTTTGATGTGAATTTTTTTTAGTTCACATCAAAATCTCGCGATGAGCGCGATCTGCCATTTCAATCTTTGGACAAATTTTTTGTTTATTGATAGTTTAATGCACCAAAACTTTATAAATGTTATTTATTTTATAATAAATTTAACATGTCATAATTCCATTTTTGACATTGTATTTCAGCCTGTATTCACCCGTGATCCTTCCCAGATTCCTCAATGATTCCATGGGGAATCTATTTAGAGTCATTAAAGGATCCGGTTCTGGATCCCTAATGGAATCCAGTTTACGGATCTTACATTTAGTCTTCGAATCTGATCCGATATCGGACTAGATCCCGACTGGGAGCCCGGGATACAAGTCAGAATCCAGCTGTATCCCTGCCAAAATTTCTGCACGGGTAGGTCTGATCATATTCCACATCACATGTGCATATAGATATCATATCTGATCAAATACAGTATCTGGCCTGACCATATATGAACTCATATCCGTTTTTATCTGGCTAAGTACCAAGGCGAGTCGGTACCGTAAATTCTTATCTGAACATACATGATGTGATATGTGAACGTATCTGTTCATATAAGATCATATCCGATCAAATATGGTACCAGACTCCGCTATATAGATGTCATATATGTTTTTATCTTGTCAGGTACCAAGGCGAGTTGGCAGCGTGAAACCATATCTGAACATATATGATGTGATATATGAGCAGGCACGTTCATATAAAATTTTATCCCATCAGATACGAGACCAAACCTGGAAAATATACGAAGTCTTATGCACTCATACCTTGTCGTATATGCAGTTCAGTTGTTCACACATGAAAACATCTGAATATACGAAACGATATATGAGGATATGAGACGATCAGATATGGCACCTCACCTGACTGTATTATATGTGATCATGTGAGTTACTATAATATTATTAATTATTAACACGTCAAGTGATGACGTGTTAATAACCCCGCTCTATATATGTAAACATTTTAATATCTTCATGACTGCACTAACAAGATTTGATATGTCTCAACAGGGTAAGATTTGCTCTGATATAGTCGGAGTCATACCTGGTCTGATGGTTCAGATAAACTATGATTCTATCATATGGGCAGGTCTATTTTTCATAGATGTCCAGGTCTACTGGGATCCACGGTATTTTATTCTTATACGGACAGACAGATCTGGTGTAATAGGATTAGATTTGTCTGACATGATCAGATCTGGCCCAATAAAATCAGATCTGGTCCAACAAGATCAGATCTTGCCTGGGGATTGGATCTGGTCAGACCTGCTGCGATATGGACGGGTCGCTCTCAAAATTATCAAAATGGCTCTGATATGATCATACATGCTCAGATATAAGCATACATGATCTGTCATGACACTACATGAAAGAAAATTGGCAATATCTGTATATTGCGAATTTTCTTGTCTGATCTTATCTGATTCTACAGATATGATTCAGATATATTCAGATATGAACTTTTTTTCCCGAGCAGGGTCAAATCCAAGTTGACCCTGTGTCGGGGTCAACTTGGATGGAGGTGTTGTATTATTTTTTAATTTTATTTAAGTAATTTATTATTATTTATTATTAATTTTTAATTATTATTATTAATTAATTATTCATGATTTATTATTATTTATTATTCTTTATTAAGGGGTTAAAGGCCATAAGTTTACATAGCGAAGTTCGCATTATTTTTTTTAATGGACAAGTCGGTTGGAATAATATCAAACGCCTCTAAAGCAGCGGGAAAATGCATTAGAAGATAAAAAAGAGCCTGGGGATAGATCCATAAAAATGATTGGGTTCATAAAAAGCTGGGAAGATTTTTTTCTTCTAAAAGATTACCATCGATGATACAGAAGCAATTGCCACAGTATTTCGCAATCCCTTCGGGATACCGACGTTTGTATGTATATCTATATACCTATAGTTTACCGGGAAATGTAGGTGTGCGTGCGAAAACCGATGGTGTGAGGCATGCGATAAAGGCGGGAGAATGTGTGATTGTACAAAGCGGACGTGTGCGTGATAAGCCGCCGCACGCTAGTCCTCCGACGAGCTTGCGCGCTCTGCCGAGGCATCTTCGTTGCATGTACAGAGATGTATAAGTATGCGTAGAGAATTATCTCGGCGTTTTATCGAAACGATCGCATAAGCGCCACGTACAGGAGGTGCATTCACGAGGCAAAGAAAAAAGACGGAGCGAGCGGGGAAAAGGAAAGGTGAGGGGCAATAAAAATTCTATCTCACAAATAATATGTAGACTAATTTTTCGAAATTGCCTTACCTCTTGTTCCAGACATGGTTTTTACGGAAATCTTTGAAAAAAATCGAGTTTTGGGAGATTTTTAATTAATACATCGAGTTATCAACGATTATTGGTTATAATTCTTTATAAAACATTCATTTTTAATAAAATGATGACAATTTGGGTACAACAGATTCGTATAAAATTGTAAAGAGCAGAGAGACGTTGAGTACTGTCGATTGTGTAAATATTTTTTTAAAGATTTTCTACACATAAAAATGGTTGAGATTGTTTTTTTTTCGTAATTTGCATTTGATATTAAAATAATAAAAGATTATAACCTTAGTGCGGGAGCCTGAATTAGATGGTCCGAAATATCGTTTTTATTTTATTGCTTATGTCGATAGATAAACTATCCGAGAATATTTTTACAAAGGTACAGAGGCCAATCGTAGATATTTTCAAATATACAAGGCCAAAAGCAGAGAAGTGATTGATATTTGATGTTGATATTTGCTTCTATTGAAAATTTTGAAGCGCGTTTCCTCCAGTTTTCATTTTCACGATTTTTCCAAACTGACGGGCGTGATAGCAAATAAAACCAAACGACCTATTGAATCAAACCAATGTTTATTTTCTTCAGTATCAAAATCTCTTCTAAGTGAATTGAAAAAGTCGTTGAAAAAGTATTTTTAAATGATTTTGATGGCACGGTAAAGTGTTTTTTTTTTGAAACCTGAGAAAAGTTATTATTTCACGATTTTTCAGTTTTTTTTTTTTTAATTCACCCAG
This sequence comes from Ophion obscuratus, assembly GCA_964007375.1. Lineage (NCBI taxonomy): Eukaryota > Metazoa > Arthropoda > Insecta > Hymenoptera > Ichneumonidae > Ophion > Ophion obscuratus. Next base: position 28,719,283 of record OZ023322.1, on the reverse strand, counting down.
AAGAAAAATATATGACAATTGAAAATTTTATTGGTTTATTTGGTTCAGTCAAGAATTACGAGCTGCATCTTTCTTGCGGATTTGGGACTGCAGTGGAAAGACGCACATGGAATAGGCTGATAAATCTGTAGTCATTTATCGTTTCATGTTGAACCTTTTTTCATACCTTTCAAATATACATGAAAAGATATCTCGATGTTTATTAGGCTCACTTGTTTTTTTTTTTCCTTCTAAAAGAATTCCCGAAAAAACGCTTTTTTGGATCTTCTAATTCATGATTTTTTTTAAGGAAATATTTTTTACCATTTTTGAGACCTAGAATATTTTTTGTTGTGATTTTTTCCTGTTGTGTGGTATTTTTTTTTTTTTTTTTTATTAATTTTCAAAAGTAACGGAAGTACAGCACGGTATTCTAAACTGCATTTTCAAAACTGACGTAACGTATAGCTCAAAAACTAATCGACCGATTCTGATGAAATTTTCCACAAATCTATCTAACTTTATTGTCTAAAACATAACCCAAAATATTTTCGAAAATTAAAGAGAAATAATTTTTATTGCAAAATGTAGCTATTTTTTCGGAAAATTCGATATGTTTGTTTCAAAGCGTGCCATATCATCGATTTTCAATATTTGCCATTTTTTTTTGTTCATATTCTGTGTATCGGTGTTAATAAAAGAAAATTCTCTGTTGGTTTTTTTTTTCAGACTAATCCCACCGACGCTACGTGTCACGTAGCGATTAATTTCAAAGAACCATGTGAAGAAAACTTTCTATAAAACAAACACCATGAAAGTTAGCAAATTTTGTTTTTGCCTAAAGCCATCTCCCCCCTTAATGTCCGTTTCCCCCTTAAAAACTGTTTGTTCAAGCCTCCCAATTCAAAATCCAAGTTCACGTTAAGAATTTCCGAATCGAATAACATTTTCTAAAGTTCCAAAGTTCGCGCCAAGTATCACGAACTTAGGGATTTTTCAAAAAAGACGATGATCGCTTTCGAGCAAATTGATGCACGTGTCCAGCTATATCACGACTTTCTACCATTAGACGAGGATTTGTGTAATAGCAACAACAACAACAAAAAAAGAACAAGGTTTACGACGATGCGTGAAGGAACATTTTTACAAAATTGTAATTCCTACCGGTGATGGGAGTAAATTTACGGTGCACACTATAAAGTGTTGACCCCTCTCTAATAGCAATGTACGCTCCATCGGAATAAATTGCCATCTTACTCGCGCAGCCGTAATTTCCGTATGTGTACTTCAAGTGTTATGTGCAAACAACCAGTTCTCGGCTGGTTAAAATATACGATCCAATTTTTAGCACGTCGACACGATTTCGTATCCACATAGCACTACGATATTTGCAGTGTGCCCAAAATATCGATCGTTATTATTTTTCGAATATTTCGCACCCATTTTGAGTGATATACACAATGTTTACGAAAAACAACAACATTTTGTTGTTGATCTTCCCTAATGTCGTTTCCAAACGCACATGATAAAATGATAAATAACTTGAGGGTAAAACGTTCCTTCTCTGAAACTTGATCTGGTCGATAACTCGCGCTGCAGCGAGAAAACACCATGTCACTAGCAATTTGCATACCTACCGAATGGATACTTAAGGAAGATGTTAACTACTTGCCTATCGACGACTTATAGCTTTATTTTGTCGTCTAACAGTTTTACTGGTATATATTTGTTTTTTTTCCCCGAAAAGGTCTACAGAAAACATTAAGTGAGAATATATTAACGTACCGTAAGCACGGTGCTATTAAAAAAAAAGAATTAAATTTATTGTAGTTATTCGAATGGTTTCGGTAATGCTGAATTTGAATCACTTGAGATACGTCGAGAATCGTTAGAAGATGAGGCACTTGCGGCTAGTAAGCAGTTGCCCCGTGCCCAACGGCGAACTCGACTCCGTGGTGGGGGGTGGCTGCGCGCGCAAGTGGGCGTGTCCGTGGACCTGGTGGGGGTTCTAGAAAATCTGCAAACTCTATACGTTTCGAGTGAACAATAATAGTGAAAAACGGTAAGCGGGCAGTAGTGGGTAAGTGGTCAGTGACTTTGTCGATCGCTCACGATAAGTTGTCCCGTGCCCAACGGCGAATTCGACGGCGTAGTGGGGGTGGCTGCGCGCGCAAGTGGGCGTGTCCATGAACCTGGTGGGGGTTCGCGAAAATCTCGTAACTCTGTACGTTGCGAATGAATAATAGTAATGAAAAACGATTAGCGGGCAGTAGTGGGTGCGTGGTCGGTGACTTTGTCGATCTCTCACGATAAGTAGCGTTGGTCCGGGCCTATATCTGGATAGGTGACCGCTCAGTCACCGAAGTTACTCAGTCACACGATTTTACCGAGTTTCCAAAGGTGCAGCAAGGTGATAATTGCCGCCGGTATCGGCACCGGTTTTCCACAGTTTCCCCGTGCCCTCGTGCAAATGCGGTAAACGCGGGTATTGGGACAATTCGGCCGTGTGCAACACTGTGGGGGGTCTCTGAGGATCTGCAGTGGATGAACAAATGTGGGCTGAAAGTGAAAGCCTGTAAGGGCGTGCGAAAAATCTTTGGAGAAACACTATAATATTTTAAAAAAGAAAATATGAACGATAATACAAGATGCGAGACATGCAACGTGAATCAAACCCGTATTGCTTCTCGCCTACATTCTGCATATGAATTAATCCAGTTTCGCGAAGAATCAAGAGAACGAAGAGGTAAGTCCTTTCTCAACACTCCGTGATTCGGTGGTGGTCATATGCAGTCTCGCCGATCGGCGATGCTGCAGCTACCGCTTCGGTGAGTAATGCCAGCTTACAGGCTTTGCCACGAGTGTTGGTTCGTCCGGCGAGGGCCCGGAGGAAATATCGTGTATATATGCCCTCGCCTTATTCCAGTTTAAACGGTCCGTCAAAGTCACCATTACCATTTGGTTTCACGCGAACGATTTATTTATGCTACGGAACATCGGTTATTTATAGCCGTCAATTAATTATCGCTGAATAATGAGGCCTGCATCGGTCGAATACATTAGTCCGTGAAATCGTACCATTCTTATAAATCCTCCTACCTTGATCTCTCTCGCGGGCTTATTATAATATCTACCTACATCTTACTCTCTTCTTCCCTTTTCGTATTTCTCCTTCCCACGTCGTTCGTGTCTCGTTCAATTCGCTCTCCAATAATAGGCCGCCATTTTTTCGTGACTTCGATCTGCGAGTGTTCTATTTCAACGTTAAGGGGTTATGCCTAGTTGTGAAAGTCGAAAATTCACTTTTTTCAGAATCAATGCGTTTTGACAGTATATCATCTTATAAATTTTCCCTGAACATTTCTAGGCTATCGCGTCAGAATTGACCGATTTGTGGGCTGCTGTGCTGACGCCCGTCAGAACTGGAATTTAAAGGGCTTTTTCTAGATGGGAAAATATATTATTTGATCGAAGAATTTTTTTCCGATGTATACTTTTGTTTTTATGAACAAAAAATGCAATTTTTCGCGAAAATAAAGACTCACGTTGAACACGCGCCATTTTTAAAATCTGATATTTCGGAAATTCCTTCGATTTATCACAGGATAAACTAATATACTAACGAAATCTATTAAATCGGTTGTAAATTAATATTTTTACACAAAATATTACAGAGTGTTCTTCAGATTATACTTTTTCAAAAACTTATTTTTTTTTAGAAATTCATCATCACGATTTCCTAAAAAAAATGTACAGTTATTACAGAAAGTGCAACTATTTAATGACATTGGAAATGTAATCAGACTTTTTGGGTACTAAACAACAGGTACATGTAAATAATGTGAGTTGGTCTTTAATATTTGTCAAAAAATATTGATCCACCGAGGAATATAATTGGGTTTGTTTGGGTTTGCTTATTTATTTCCTTGGGTTTGTTTGGTTGTTTTTTTGTTTGGCTTCGATTGTATAGTAATTGTTATATATTTGTAACATAAGTTGCAATACAATTTTTTAATTGACCCTTTGCGGCTTACTGCAACACTGGTGTTACACTTAATTCAATTCAGATTTTGATGATTCAAAAGTGTTTTTTAATTAAATATGGCTGTTGTAAATGCGTTTCAAGGTTCTTAGGACTCCAATATCTACTAAAACATCCCTATTAAATTTTTATTTTTCACGTACCGGGTGTCTTCAATAACGAAAGTGCAAAAAAACGTGCACGTAAAGAAACATGCATGCTTCAAAAGGTTAATAACACGATCAGAATTAGATGAGGAGAGGGCATTTTTCAACCGATCACAAACATTCAGCGTGTCGCAGCTCCCCCCACTCTACTACAACACAATGGCAGTGGAGTGGGGGCAGCGTTAGTTTCATGTAACATCCAGCTAACTCAGACCCTATACCAAGCCTACCTCAACAAACATATACAGTTTGAAGGGGATGTACCAGTGTGACACGCTAAAAAAATCGATTTTTTTTGCCTTTTTCGACAGTTCATACTTTCAAGAATATCATTATCATTTATATCATTTTATCTGGCAAAAATCGATAGTTAAAGCTTTAAACGCGTTTTTCTCGAAATGAGATTTAAAAAATTTGCTGACATTGTAACTCAAAGAGCAATTATCCGATTCACTCGAAATTTGAACTGAGTACTCTTGAATACATTTACTCTACAATGACGTAGGATATTTTTGATTGGATAAAAATTGACGATTTGGCATTGAAAAAAACCACCATTTTATAGGCAAGAAAACAGACTTTTTTCATAACTACGTTATTTTTTTTAGATTTTGATATTTTTCGAAAATCCTACGTCATTGTACAGGAAATACCTTCCAGTTTAACAACATTTTTTCTCTTTTCGGTTTTAGCCACTTAATCGGCCGGAACATGTCAGCAGTGGAGGAACTTTTTTTGCGCCTCCGAAGGCAGCGCATAAGTCGCTTGGATCTGAATAGTTTTCTATGAAAAAATTATGTAATATAGGTCAAATATAGACAAATATCTTCTTAATTTTCCGAATCATTTAATTGAGTACTTTTTGTCCAAAAAAATCCCGAAAATGACTCAAATTTTCAGCGTTCATTCACACGTTTCAATGCTAAAAAATCAAAAAAATAAGCTATTTACGACTGTTACAACTAGGCACAGCCCTTTAACAACCAGTTTGTATTTCTTCCCCCGATGGTCCTTTTTATGCCTTTTCGGGATTCCACGATTTCTTTTTACTCCAGACTTGACACTTCACTATTTCCCGTCCCTCACATATGAAAATAAAGAAAAAAAACCAACCCAAAAAAATTACGTGAAAATGGTTTAAAAGTAGAATAAATGTTTGCTGTCATTATCAACTTTATGAAAATATAATTTGATCGGTTTGGGAATGTTGAGACCGCAAGCTCGACTCATATTTACGTATGTCTATATATATATATATATATATATATATATATATATATATATATATATATATATATATATATATATATGTATATGTATATACACACGTATATATATGTGTATGTATGTATATTTACATACATAGGGATGTTGGAGTACGAGTCGAGGGAATTTGTTGACTGGCGAATAATTATAAACGGCGTCCCGGGACTCGTTGCTCGCAGGGAATAATCGGGACGAGTACAGGAGTCCCGGAGGATGCAGGCAATAAAAAGTTGTGCCCGCGTAACGAATGTCAGGATTGCGTGGTATCCGGCCATTCATAATGCGTTCGGGCGCGCTGAGCCACCGGACAATTTCGAGCCCTGTATCAATCGCTGGAGTAATGTTGTGAAGAACTACACGATGAGACCAAAGTACGAGCCTCGTACGTGGGGAAACGAACGAATGAAGAGCGAGGATACAAAAAAAAGACGAAACATGCGACGAAACGAATGGATATATGTATCGCGTATAAAATTGGCGTATAAAATAAATAATCGGTGGAGATATTGACGCGGTGCGAATCGTACGATGGTGATATCCCGCCAGGTATTGGGAGAATGGTAATCAGTGAATTCGCAATTTAGACGTCACCATAATCGGCTCTCTATCGCTTCGCTATCGACCACTTTAAAATGGGAAGACATATCTTGCTGCTCGATAAATGAGATAATTTATAGCTGCATGGACATTTACATGTTTATTGCTCGCGTATTGAATTTGTCGTATATATATATTCAATATCGGCCTCTTCTCCCTTCTCCGCAAGCCACGCAATTTGGTGAAAAATATTTTCTACTTATGGTGTGCAGAATCGTAAAGTGCACTGGATCGAATAGGGATTTGGCACGATTACGATATCTTTGGCGCCTTTATTTGACCCTGGTTTATTGTTATTTGGCCCAAAATAAGACTTTTTTCAAGAGCGACAAAAATTGAAATTCGGCGTTTAAGGGGGTGAAACAGGGGGTTGAAAGTCGAAGCATTATTATGTTTGTGGTTCCCAATTTTGAGCATGCAGCGTCCATATTCGATAGAAAATGCGACTTTTGTGTGTGTGGAATCGTTGGGTGGGTCTGGAGCACCTTCGATGTGTGTGTGGAATCGTTGGGTGGGTCTGGAGCACCTTCGATGTGTGTGTGGAATCGTTGGGTGGGTCTGGAGCACCTTCGATGTATGTGTGGAATCGTTGGGTGGGTCTGGAGCACTTTCGATATGTGTACGATACCGTTCAACGTTGATTAGTCTTAGGTGCTCTTAATTTCATTTTTCCGGCATATGCTTGAGCACGATTACGATATCTCTGGCGCCTTAATTTGATCGTGGATTATATTTACATATCTGGCGCAAATACATATTTGGCGCAAAAGAAACACTTTTTTGAGAATAAAAAAATCGCGATTTTGGCTTCCTTCAGAAGATACAGGACATTTTACGAATTATTCGTTATTAAGCGATTTAGCTGGTTTGCGTTAATGTAGCTTTCTTCGGAATGCGCTATGTCGAGAAAATAAACAAGAACAAACCCAAACAAAGTACGACGTAACAATGTAAAACACGTGGAAAATTCGATTTACATAGAAAATCGGAAAAATACACTTTTTCTCTTCGAAACGCTGTAAATCCAAAACTAAGGCTCAAAACGAAAAAAGTTATTCTTCTTTTTCGTATTTTTTTTCGGCCATATTTCATAATCCAATGGTCAAATTTAGGTGCCAAAGATATCGTAATCTCCCCAGGGATTTTTATTCAACGAGGATATTCCCGCATTGTTTAAACTCTGGGAGATTTTTCAAAACTTTCATCGTGTTGGATCGTGTTGAGGTCATGGAGGAAAAAAGGCAGATGGAAATATGAAAGTAGGAACTTCGGAGGAAACATTTTTTTTTAAGGGGGGAGATACCTTTAGGGGAAGAAAAAATGTGCTGATTTTGATGATGTTTTTCTTAAGGAAAGATTTCTTTACATTTTTGAGACTCAGGGCATGTTTTATTACTACTTTTAGCTGTTGCGTGGTATTTAATTTTTTTCAAAATTTATTAATATTTTTAAATGGCGGAGGTGTGGCGCGGACGGTAAATATTCGGAAGTGTTACTCCCGCTAAAAAGAGACTGTCAATTTTTTTTATCAATTCTTTATGATAATAAAACTTTATATTGATTTATATTTTAATGGCGCGTAATGTTTTTAATGCATTAACATTTTTTTCGGTAAAATGTAAACATGCAAATACAATGTGCGAAAAGGTCACCAATATACTGGGCAACACAAAAGTAAACACACTAATATACAGCGAGACTTGGGTAAGAAAATTTTCGAAAATATTCAGTTTATATTTCACAATGGAGTGGTTGGGTTTGTTTGGGTGAAAAAAAAATCAGCTCGATTCTAACAGGAGTGACACTTCCGAATATTTAGCGAAATTTGGTTTAAATCTTCTAACCCTATTGTCCAAAACATTATCCTAAATGTGTTTGAAGATTTAAGAAAAAATGTTTTTTTTTTAATTGTAAAATGTAGCTATTTTTTTCAAAAAATTCAATATTTTTGTTCCGAAGCATACCATTTCATTGACTTTCAACATTTCTCATTTTTTCCTGGTTCATATTTTGCACAGGAGTATTAGTGAAAGAAAAATTTTCGTTGGTTTTTTTCAGTTTAATCCAGCCGACGCTACGTGTCACGCCGTCTGGCAACATTCGCCGCAATCCGTTTAAACGAACCTTCTATACCTCCGGCATTTTCAAAGATTAATAAAGAAAAAATACCATGCAACGGGCAAAGGTGGTTAAAAAACATACCCTAAGTTTCGGAAGTGGTAAATAAATATTTTCTTTAAAAAACAAATCATTTGTTTAAAAAAACAAATCATGACAATCAGGCATTTCTTCCTCACCTGAAGGTACCCCCTTAAACTTTTATGGTACTTCCCCGATATATTTTTTTAACCGGTTGACTGGGGGAATTAAAAAAGAATGTTGTTTTTTTGGTCAATTTCGAATGTACTCCTTGAATATGCTCATTTGAGAGGTAGGCTATACGATTTTTTTTATAAGAACAGAATCGAAGGTACCGTGAACTGGATCAGTTTTTGAAAAATGTTTCGCCACCTTGGGATTCAAAGAGGGCCGAAAAAGGTAGTTTTTTCCTATTTGTTTGTGTACTAGATGATTTATTTGGGATTTGCAAAAAGGTATGTTATGAAGCATTCATTGAACTCATGTTGTGTGCATTTTTAATTTAAAGAAATTATAATGTTATTGAGCCTCTGGTTACAAAATTTTTCGAAAAAAAAAACACGTAATGGCGGGTACTCAAAAAGGGTCATTTTCCGCAAAATTTTTATTTATATTCGGGAGCATAATAAGTACTAAATATTAAAAAAAAAAGAAAACGGCTGCGTAAAGCAATAGCTACGACAATGACAGAATTTTTTTTTTTTTCAAATTGAAAATCGGACAATTATAACTATAGTTATGATTCCGATCAGGTCGAGAAAAGTCATGTCGAGAAAAACGGGATCGAAAATTTTACTATACGTATAGTAAATCGTTGCGCCTCCTGCTCTCACTAAATCGTCTGCAGCTTGGTAAATTTTAAATATTTAACTTAAACATTTTTTCACATGTTCTTGAATATATATGCTTTGAAAAAATGAAAAAAATCGATTTTTTTTTACCCGTCACAGTGGTGTCCCGCCTTAAAGGAAAGCATCAGCGTGTAACGAAAATCTATCAGTGTATTGTAGGCCAATACTGCGCCCAGGACACTTCGGCTGTTAATTTATAATTGTTACCCAGTGGATATTTTATCCCACATTCGATATCTCACTCGTTCTTGCATACTCTCTCGATTATTTTATATATAGTACAAAATGGGAAAAAAATAATCAAACTAATAATCAAGACTAATAGATAAAACCATATCATTTAATATTTAAAAAATTCCTTTCCCTTCATATGTGAAGTCGAATTAATTCAATTTCTCAGTTCAATTTTTATGATATCTCATAGTATCCTGTATAATTCTCCTTTCTCCCATTACCAGGTTGTAAATATACTAATCAATCAAACTCCATTCCATAAGATTCATGATTCATACCATTTCATTTGATTTCCTACAATCTCCTCATAAAATCGCTAATTACATATTTCGTTATATATATACATATATTGAAAAAAAATTATATTATAATTATATATAATATTTTATATTTTATTTTGTTATCAATCTCGCATTACTCTATTTTAAAAAGAACTGGAATGTTCTATTTTTGCGAGCTTTTCCCCAAACTTTTTATACCCAGGCATGAGAAACATATCGATCAATGAATCAATCAATCTCTGTCCACTTCATTTTTCATTCTTCCTTTTTCACTAAGGTTCATTCTCTCTCTCTCTCTCTCTCTCTCTCTCTCTCTCTCTCTCTCTCTCTCTCTCTTTCTTATTTTGCACGCTACTCTTAACAGCCTTTGATACCAGTATACCAAATAAACACCTTGTCTTTCCACTTTATCGCTAATTCTTTCTTTCCCTCGCCGTTCCTCCCCGCCTCCTTGTTACCAAGCCCCATTCGATTTCAACTTAAATACAAGGTTATCACTTGCACCATAATTCGCGGAGTTTGTCAAACAATCAACCTCAGCACGACTATAATTTTGGTGCCTGGTTACTCTTATTGTTTCACGTCCATGACTATACCACGTTTTCGCAGTCCTCGCGATTCCAATTTCTATCGCAGTGCCTCCTTAACCTTGTTTCTTTTCTATCTCTGCTCTCGCTTTCTTTTCCTTCTTCGCTCTCAAGCCGGCGAATATAAAGGAGGATTCGTCTCGTACCTCGCACTCTCTCGTAAATATATATATATATATACGTATATACGTATATATACAGGGTGTCCTGTTATGAATGGATAATCCTGCAACTGTCGATACGTCAGATGTCCTACTATATGCTGGAATTTCAGTTTAGTAAACGTCCTACGGTTTTCGAGATAAAAATCATCTACTTTTGGTTTTTCGCATGCCATTTCTACAAATGATAACTTCCTTCGACCCGGCTTACAAAAAAAAAATACTCTTGTTTTATCTAAAAAACTCTTCGTTTTAACCTCAAGGGGTTCTATACAGTCAGGAGGCCCAAAAAGATCCATTTTTCAAGAATTCTTGAAAAGACCTTTAAATCTATTAACGTAAAAATTTCTACACATATTATGCTAACTTTTAACTGTATTTTAACATTTTTATTTGTAAAAATAATTATTTTGACAGCTGCTATATCTGATCTCCGGGAGCACCTCTAAAAAAAGATGTTTTGCGGTGAGCACGATACCTCTGGACTGGATCATCTAAAATGAAAAAAACCAAAAATATTCCGTTAATATAGTGGATTTTTGACAAAAATTTAGGCCTTAAATTGTTTATAAAGTGGAAAATGTTTATCGGTGAGAAAAAACCTTCGTTTAATTACCAAAAAATATACTTGAAAAGATTGTGTTAAAATTTGATACTGATCGGTTCAGCCGTTCGAGAAATCTTGCTCACCGACTTCGAAAACACAGTTTAGAGAAAAACGCGTTTAAAATTTCAAAAGCACTTTCGAACGCTCTGACACGTCATTACAAATGTGCGTGCAACTTCCAGAATATTCGTCGAATTGACAAGAAATTTTCTGTGTGTACTTAAATCCCCCATGGAAATTTATGTATATAAAATATATGCAGAAAGTATATGCTACATATATATATATATATATATCGGTCGCATATATAGTGACGAAAAATATAATAATACGTATATATTCAGTATATATGCACCAAATATATGACGCATATATGACCCATATATTTTCGATATATTTTTCTGACCAAAAAAATATATGCTACGTATACACACTATATATGATGCATATATGAGGCATATACGACGCATATATTTTCGATATATTTTCAATCTATTTTTTTGTCAGAAAAATATATCACAAATGTATACGTCATATATAACTCATATATGTGTCATTTATGCGTCATAAATGGCGCATACATTTTTGATACATATTCCTGACAAGAAATATATGCTGTGTATAAACACTATTACAGTTAAACTTAATAAAAATTAAAACTTAAGTATAAAAAAACTTACCTTACCGCATATCTGTATATATGTGGCATATATGTACCATTTATGCAGTATATATGTGGTATGTATGCAGTGTGTATCCAACATATATGCTAAGTATATGTGGTATATATGCAGGATAAATGCTACATATATCATTGATATATGATACATTGACATACAGTAATACCACGCATATACATCTCATATATGAAAACGTTACGAAAAATAGAATTTGGCACATATATGCAACATATATTTTTAACATATGGCATACATTTCACATATATTACAATTTTTAATAAAATACATTTGCAGTATATTTTTGCATATATAAATTTCCATGGGGGATATATGTACATTACGATTTTTTTAATCGATTTTTCGAAAATTCGATCTGTGTATAACCCCTTAAATATTAAGGAAACTTTATGAAATAGATCTTATGCAGAATTTTCATACAAACCAATTCGACCATCTGACTTTGATAGCCTGCGGTATAAAACAAATACACAATGCATATCGTGCCAGATACTTAAAAAAGTTGCTTAGTTATTGTCGATTCGTATAATTTATAGAAATAGCTCGCGGAAAACCAAAAGCGGATGATTTTTTTAGAAAAAATAACATAAAGCCGAAAATCTCGAAAACCGTGGGACTTTTACTAAACTGAAATTCCAGCTATAGTAGGACACGACCTGACCTATCGACACTTGCAGGATTATCCATTCATAACAGGACACCCGGTATATGTATAACCCCGGATCTTCTCGTCGCCTCTGTAAATGTACCCGTAAGGAGATTCGCTTTACCTTCTTCGCGTCGTTCTTGAGCACTGGTGATAGCTCGCGTAGGTAGGTTAAGCGTACGCACAAGCGCCAGCACCACAGCAAGAAGCAGCAAGCACGAGGAGCAGCAACGGCACCAACAGAGCCGCGGTCAACTCACCAGCGACTCTCGGGCTCTAATGAGCTTGCTATTATTTGCTTTATTAAATGCAATTAGAGCTCGCTCCGTGTCCCCTTTGCTTTTCCGACCTTCTCTCCTTCGCTCTCACTATGCTTCGCTCTCTTTTTGTTTCCACGGTGTGATCCCCCTTCTGCATCACACACACACACACACACACAGCCATAGGACACGCAATCTTCATTGTAAATTTATATTTCAATTCGAGTAATTTTTTAAGACAGACTTCGAGGAATATTCTTTCACTGTTGTCTTCATAGTCAACATTACGTTAGCCCCAATGTTTTCCAAATCACCTTTGGATGCAAGCGTAATGATGCACAAGTCTTTTCAAGTCTGGGCGTTAAGGGGTTAGGCCACAGTAACGGGTATCAAATCATGTGCGAATTTGACTATTTTTTTTCGTATGAAAAAGTGATTCGCTCATCAAATTAATTACACATCTATTTAGTATGAATATCAAGCTGTTAGAAAAAATATGTATATTTTTTTCGATGTACAAAATGGCCGACTACTAAAATTTTTTTTTATCTTTTTTTTAGGCGCTCCGCGGCGTGACATTTAGCATCCACAAGTTTTTACCTAGAACAAAAAACAAAAAATTCTCGTCACTGTACATTAGAATATCTGGAGAAGTACGTAAGGAATTTCAAAAATATTGTTTTATTCAAAAGTTGTAGGTTTTTGAATGAAGTTGTAGGTTTTTGAATGAACTTTCAGTAAAAAATTTCGTATAAAACTGCTCATAAAATGAAAAGTTTTCGATTAATCAGAAATTCCGTAGGTACTTCTCTGCGAAATGACATTAGGAACATAACTTTCAAATTTGAATTAAATCGAGTGAAAATTGTTGGAGTTATTTGTCACGCCAATTGGAAAAAAGCTGTTTCGAGAAAAACGGGTTTAAGGTTTTAGGTACTCTATGGCCGTACCAGAGGTAGGCTTACTTTAAGGGAGACTTTGTCCTTGAAATTTTCAAGAAGATGTTAGCGGCTTAACATGAGCAGCTAGAAGAAGAGGAGGGATGCCTCTATGGACCAGACATTGCCGATTAGCGGTAATTACAAACACATTTGTGTAAACACATTACAAAACTTTAAACGCCTTTTTCTCGAAAACACGTTTTTAAAAATAGCTGACATTCTCTTGACCGCTGTAATTAACATATCGACCTGAAATTTGGAGAGCATACTCAGAAAATATGTCTTCACGGAATGACGGATCGTCTTTTTTTCGATAGATACATTGTTGCATTTATTATTTATCTTTTTATGCGAAAAAAACGCGAAAATTCGATTTTTTTAAAATTGCCGCCATTTTCCGAAATTCGTACTAAACGAAAAACCCATCCGTCATTCCATGACCAAAGGGTCACAGATTGATAATATGCTTTGAATTTGTGTTTCAGATCAACAAAGAGGGGGCAGTGATGTCAGCCGTTTACCTCCCGCGATTTGAGGACCTGTTTTCGCGGAGCTGCAAGGGCCGCCATTTTGGTTTAAAAAAAAATGTTTTTAACGTTCTGTATATCATGAATAAAAGCAAGAAAAAAACCGCACTCAAAAAGCTTTACTCGTTTCCTTTAAAAAAATAAAATGTAAACACCTGAAATATGGCACTCCAAGGATAAAGTCTCCGTTATACATTCAAAGTCGGCGGTAAAAAGAATGTCTTGCTATAAATCGAATATAAACTTATTCTTATGATGATAAAGCACCGTTTTAGCGGGAAAAAAATCGATTTTTTGAAAATTCTACTGTGACCTTACCCCTTAAAATGAACTATTTGCGCGAACGAATTTAGAAGATCGTCCTCGAAATACGTATATGTGCTGATAGCCAACGTTACATCCCGTGCAGGAATTGTCGTACAGCTGCAATTGGATTCCCATACTTGTTACCCCTTTCTGATAGAGATCCAATGGGTCATCTTATCGGATTTCTATACTAAAGAGTCACGTTCACACATTGGCGAATTATCGAGATTCCTCATTGAAACCCAATGCGGAAACCACCTAGAATCCTAAAGGATTGTCACATTATCGGACAGAATTTTTCAAACACGACTTTTCTAAACAAAATAAGAAGATATAAAAAAAGCGTGGGTCTTGAAAAAGTATAAATCTTATCTAAAAACAGTATAGATCACCTAAAAAAGTATATCGTAAAAAATCAATTTTAATCACATCACTGAAATTCCACTGCAAAAGAGCACGGTCACATTGCGAGCTATTAACTGGTAGATAGTGCGCTGGTAAACTATTAGCGAATGGCGTACATACTCAGAGCTACTAACTAGAAGATAGTGAGTTAGTAAACTAGTATGTAGATGACGGACACACCTAGAACTATCAACGCTGAGCTGTAGACAGTGATCTGCACTTCGCTACGCACTAGCAGCGAACTAAGCAGTGAACATTGTGAAGGTGGAATGTGGAACTGTCGGATAGTTTGAGACTAGTACCAATACTACTAGTACCAAGTAATTGATCTAGTAACAAGTAATTGATCAAGTCCAAGACTTATTGATCTAGCACCAAGACTAATTGATCAAGTCCAAGCCTTATTGATCTAGTACCAATACTAATTAATCAAGAATGTGGAATGTGGAACCGTAGGATAGTTTGAGACTAGTACAAAGACTAACTAATTGATAGAATGATACTAGTACCAAGCGTGTAACGCTAGACTACTAGTCTCGAAGCTATATCGACAAATGCCAATCTGCGAGCCACTAGATAATACACTAGTCGAATTAGCTGAGCTGCAATCGCAGTAATTTACACTGCGAACCAAAAACTAGTGAACTATTATATACCCATTTCGCTCTAACCACGCAAATCACATTGCAGTTTAGCTCTTCTTGAACTACAAAATACCTACAAGCTACTAATCGATAGCTCGCAATGTCACCACGTCCTAATGATCGTTTGTTGTTTATTTTACCGCACACTGACACAATATCACCACACGCGTACACGGTCGCGAAGCGTGCAGGTTATATTTCAACAGTCGAGTGTTTTTTCGAGACTTCTCACTTATTTTCGATTCGAACGTAGTAATAATTGTCCAAGCGGATCCCAATGAGGACTCCCTATACGTGGCGTCCCTAGAAAATCTCTGTAGAGATGTGGGTGCATTTTGGCCACCAAATTGGCGAACGGGATAGCTGTGATGGGTTCGAAATCTCATTGAAAAAAAGTATATTTAAATATGTTTATATGCAGACTCACACTCAGCTCACACTGTCCTAAATCCCGATTTTAAAACGGTATGCACAATACTCTATAAACACGGGTTCGCATGCAAAGTCGACACAAGCACTTGAGAGGTGGCCTTTCTCGCTCTTCTTTCTCTTTTGCACGCCCTCTTTCACTCCACGTACTTTTCTTCATCTTTATCTCTCTCTCCCTCTCCCTCCCCCTCTCACCCTCTCTCTCTCTCTCTCTCTCTCTCTCTCTCTCTCTCTTTTTCTTTCTACCTATCTTGCTGTCGGTGAAGACGGCAATGATGACGGACGTTGACTATACAGCTTCCCTCTTCCTCATCCCTCCTTGCTCGTCCCTCTCCCTCTCTCACTCCCTCCCTCTCCCTCTCTCTCTCTGTTTTATACACACGCACGTGTATGCACATGCTCACACATGCAATTGAACAAAAACACAGGTACACACCGACCCAGGATGCAGACAAGGAAATTCTGCAAGCAGCTCACGCAGAGAGAGAGAGAGAGAGAGAGAGAGAGAGAGAGAGAGAGAGAGAGAGAGAGAGAGAGAGAGAGAGAGAGTTGCACGATGTTCTCTCGGTACTACCCGGAGAGTCTCGGCAATCAGCCGCAGACACGCATCCGCGCACCACTGTAATTTCAACAACAAAAAGCGTAATTGCATTCATTATCTTCGTGGGGCCGAAAAACAAAGGCTCATGAAGGAGAAAAAAATTCGGGAGCAGGAGAACGATGGAAGAGTCAAAGACGATGAGGGGGGTGGTGGATCTGGGGGGAGGGGAGTCGAAGCACAGAGACTGTCGCTTTCGCGCGCACTCGTACAATTGCAAGCTTCATTCGTTGTTTACTCTTACGCAAATGACGATCCTCATAATTCGATCACAGCACACTTTGGTGATCGGCTCTCGCGAATTTTTCACCTTCTCGTTTTACTTTCCGGATATGAGAGTGCACAAAAGGAAATACCGAAATATCTCATCCACGTACGGATGAGGTTTCCGAAGAGGTACTCACGCGTTCGAGTTCAACTTTAACTGCAGGCTAAAATAATTATCCCGATCATCAGAGATCAAGACTCGCTCGCTCTCCGAGGTGGGCAGAAAAGTTTCGCCGGAGGCACACGCACGTCTCTCAGGCCCGCGCGGATGCGAGATCGTAAATGGTTATACTTTAAAAGTCGCTTCCGAAATGACGAGGACAAACCGATGAGGGAGCCTTGAAGAAGAGAGCGATGAGAGAGAGAGAGAGAGAGAGAGAGAGAGAGAGAGAGAGAGAGAAGATGTGGGGATGCTGGAAGAGAGTTCGAGTGAGATAAAACGCCGGGGCAAAGAGGGCTGGCAAAGAGCTACGTACCTACACATACAAACGTACACACGTATATAAAATCGTGCTGAAACTTACTCGCAAAAATAGGAGATAAATTGCTATACCAAAGCGAAGAGCTCACCAAAATCCCTGAGAAAGAGATGAAAAGAGTCGAACTCCGAGCCGGATATTAAACTAAGTGAGTTTTAACGACTTGAAGATGGGTACATACACATGCAGCAGATATCCGCGCCTCTGATTCCCTTCATGTGTGTCCACCTGCTGAAAAGGTCTCCAACGAAAAAGTGAGAGAGAGAGAGAGAGAGAGCGAGAGTAGAGGTTGATAAACTCTGTACTCGCCCCAGCAAAAAGGTACACGGAATCAGCTTACTGCTGGGATCTCCTCAAATTTAACAGTTGATCGTACCAGAAGTCTTCTCGTCCTCCTGACGCAGAACTTCTTACCGAGTATCCCGGAAGACCCTTTAATTGGTCTTGGACCGCTGCGTCGGCGAAAGTCGGAATTCACTATTGCTATAATCCATAATTTGCAAGCTCGGAATCTTACCTTTGTAGTTAGTTTCCAGTCTTCAGACGTATCCCTTTTTCCATCTTTCCATACGTTACACCCGATGCTTGTCACTTTAGTGCTTCCAGTTTTTGAAAAACATTGCAGGGTGTTGCCCACCAGGGCACAGGCAAACTGAGAAAACCTGTTTCGATACTTGGGTTTAGATTTTCACTAAAGTTTAGTGGTGCTCGCTATTGGACACTCAGTAAAGCTGTGATCCGCCCAGGTGACCGAATAGGCAGTCAGCTATTCGAGGAATGGCCCAAACCAAGGTTGCCGGCAGATCACCAAAGTCCCGCACTCAATGCATCCTCCACGTCCTACTCGCAAACCTATACTGATAATTTCGTACAGGTAACTCCTGCATTCCAAGCTCATTGGGAAATAATAAAATCCAAGTAATAAACTCTTCCAATTGCCAATTCGTTTACTCTTCCTCAATGGACTTTGTGTTGGACGTTGTGTTGGATATCGCGCAAGGCGCGATGTCCAACACAAAGCAACCTGCAAACTTCCTACACCTCCCCCACCATAAGGTAGAAGAGTTCCTGCTGGCTTTTCAGAGACGCAGCGGCCCTTTCCACGGTACTGCGCATGGGGCGGAGCGTGGCGCCTGGAGGGGGGGGAAGCGCTGCGCCAATCGCGGCGACGCGGGCTACAAGGTCAGCTGCGCAGTGGCGAGTGCGCAAGCTAGATCATGCGGCTCCCAGTTCGGTGGCTTCGCGCTAATCGGGGCCTCACTGTAGGCAATGAATTTATCTCGGACGGCATACGTGCGCTACCTACTTTCATCTACGAGCTAACTTTGCTACATTTATTCCTCATTCATGTAGATTTTCCAGTTGGACACAACAATGTGTGTGGTTGCGTGCGTTTGCGCATGTGTGCGAGCAAGAATGCACGCGGGCCTCGCGTCAAGGTGCACGCACGTCGTTCTCCCGTTGAGAAAAGCGAGATATGCGATCTCGGAGCTCATCTCGGTTACACAGGCGATGGCTGAAATATGGAAGCTGCGCTGTACCATGAGTATCAGGAGGTTCTTCGGCCCGTAAGAGACATCGGGTATACCGGGCGAGAGGGGGGGGGGGGCAGAAAAATGAACGAGAATGGAACGAGGGCTGATGGGGTGGTGCAATTTACCTACCCAGCAGCGAAGGAGGAAAAGACGAAGGCTATAAGGAAAGAGAGAGAAAAACAACCAAGCCGTGTGTGATCACTCGCCCGCTGATACAGTACGTAGGTATAATGACTGGCACTTCTATGCATTATCATACTTCTCTCTCTCTTTCTCTTCCTTTCTCTTGCTCTTGGCGGTGGTTGCCGTTGCTCCTGGCCCCACAGCACAGAAACCTCGGCTGCCGGATCGGGCCTGCAAGTTGGTCGGGGAGATGAATAATTTCAGGACAGGCACGCAATTACATGAGCGTACGTCTCGCGTACCAAGTAGCAACCCCGGCGATCACACACGCTCACGCTTCGTCGGACTACATATTCATACACATTGCGGGTACGACCCTTTCCCTTTTTTCTTGTCCATCAGGCCTCTTCATCGCTCTCTTTCTCTCTCTCTCTCTCTCTCTCTCTCTCTCTCTCTCTCTCTCTCTCTCTCTCTCTCTCTCTCTCTCTCTCTCTCTCTCTCTCTCTCTCTCTCTCTCTCTGTCTCTGTCTTTCTCTCCATCTCTCATTCACTGGTCCACCGTGAACACCCAAACCACGTTTTCCCAAGAAACCTTTCTCTACATACAGATGTGGCGTACGCACTATAGGCGTTATCAAAAAGGCACGAAACATTGTTGGCCGGAAGAATGGAACGAGCGTCGGAGAATGGCAACTCAAATTTGGCCCATTTGAGCTCCCTTCGGTTCCAGAATCGTCGACTGCCTGCTCGCTTTAACGTGCTTCAGTTTGGGGTTGCTCGAGACATTTGCGAAAATAATCAGGGATGTTTTGGGGATGTTGGCATTGACGCAATAGTGCGTCAAATAATTCCGTGCCCTGTGTGGCATTGACGCAATAGTGCGTCAAATAATTCCGTGCCCTGTGTGGCATTGACGCAATAGTGCGTCAAGTTTTCAGTACAAGTTTTCAGGATGAAAGTATTTTCCTGACATTTTGGGCACTTTTTGTCGAATTCTCTCTGCCAACGAAGGGGTTGAGGGAAGGTTCTGCCTTGGGTAAAAAAAAATGTTCGATTTTCACCAATTTTTTATGCGAAAAGTATTAAATATAGAATGTTGATATTTGGTATGTTGACTAAGCGGTCTTTATTGAACATCAAAATATTTTTTTAAGTTTGACAAAACATAGCGGTGGGAGTGGGAGGAGCGACGTATGTCGGTGCGCGGGCGATGACATTCTTCGCTTGCGGAAGTCCTATTTCCCGGCCAGGTGATGAAAAGCAAAAAAATCAAACATATTTTTACTTTGTACAATATTGTGTATAAGTTGACCTAGAATCAAGAGGAAATATTGAAAAATAATAAAGTAGTGAGCAAAAAACTGCGACAATTTTTGGGAAAAAAACAAACTTCCTTCCGATCACTCACAATTTTTTTATTTTTCAATTTTTCTTCTTGATTCTGAATCAACTTATACACAATATTGTACAAAGTAAAAATATGTTTGATTTTTTTTGCTTCACCGACATACGTGGCTCCTCCCACTCCCACCACCATGTTTTGTCAAACTTAAAAAAATATTTTAATGTTCAATAAAGACCGCTTAGTCAACATACCAAATATCAACATTCTATATTGAATACTTTTCGCATAAAAAATTGCTGAAAAATCAAACATTTTTTGGCCCAACAAGGCAGAATCTCCCCCTAAAGAGTTTCAAGAATTAGGCTAACTAGAATTGTTCGAGACCGAGTTACAACTTGGTGTACGATGAAAAAATCGAAAAAGCCATTTTCACCCTGAATTTTCTGGTTTAGGGCACTCGGAGATTAACGTTCAGCTCCGGTGGACAGTGTATTTAATTCATGTGTTGCCGTCTTTAAGATTGTTCAGCAATCTTCAGATTCGTTGATCCGTTAACTTCATTTTAAGTAAATAAATCATGATTTTCATGACGACAACCTGCGAACTCATTTGTACACTCAATAATCACGATCATCAGGATCAATCATGGTGGATCAGACTAATTTGATTAGAACTCATATGCACCATCGATGTAGATGCCTAGTATTGCTTTTCCATGTTGACCATACGTACCCAGTGTCCCTCATTGCAGCTCCTCATCGAACGATCAATCATCCACCGACAGTTCTAAAGTATCCAATTCCAAACCAAAGCTCGTTTTTTTTTCAACTTTCACCATTCGACAACAACTCCCGCGTGCGAATCAAACACACGCTTCCCACTTGATCACTGATGAATTCTGATTCTTCCTGCATACCTCACCAAATCGAAGACACTCCGAACACTCCACCATAAAACAAAAATCAGAACACTCGTCGCAAATTGTAGGTTACTCCGCTCACTCTCTATTCACGTAACTATTAATGGTACACTGTACAATAAATTTATGCACGACATTAAAGTAATTACAGATTATCGAACGATTGATGCGTACGTACGAGTGCACATTTAATTATACATGGCTTACTAATGTGACTTGAGATTTTTTTTTCAATCGCGGTATAACTTCGCGTTATAGTGCTTGCTTTACATCGGAACCACCGACGGGGCATTGCAGAAGGGACTGCAAGACTCCCTACTGCGAAAGTTCGAACTGAACAATGTCCCTCAATTTTATATAAATATATGTATGTACATGTGTGACACCATGTTGAAGCCGTACTCGTTCATCGTAACTGTGGCGATCATAAACCTCTCTTTCACACTATCGGACCTGCATACGCAGATACATATATACACACGTGGTATATATATATGTATATACCGTACGGATTAGCCTTGCACCGATTTGCGCGCGCCCTATCGGTGTCAGAGGATACACATTTAATATATTATAATAATGTGGGCTACAATGCTTTCGCGTCATATCCTGGACTTTGCGAGTCTCCAGCGCAAACTCCCCCACACTATGTGTGTGTATATATATATATATATATATATGAGGCATTCTAAGCCAAATGGACAGGTCAACGACTTTCAATCTCCTAAATGCAGATCCAAGAATTTTTTTTCCCTTTTTCAGTATTTAGCTTGTATTTCCTTTTTTTATGTTCAACAATTTTTCCATAAATCTTTTTACAGAATCCAACGTTTGTCCTTTTTCGGGGGTGTCGTAAAAGTCCGCTTTTGTTTTTTTTTTTTTTTTTTTTTTTTTCATTTTTCATTTTAAGTGTTGTTCGCGAAATCTGACGGATTATGAAATGTTTGGGGTATGCGAAACAATAATTATGCAAAAACATCAAATCACATTCATCATTATTAATAATTAATAACGTTAACATTGATAATATTAATAACAATAATTAACATAATAATGTTAATAAGTATTGATGAATTGTAAATATATTAATAGGATTTTCCGATAAATACTCGTCAGAGAAAATCATAACTCAATCTTTCAAAATAAACTATTTTCAGCTCGCAATTCGCGAATACGAAAAATTCTGACCCAAATCTGAAAAGATATCGCTTATGGAGGACTGTCGTTCTGCCTAGAACTAATATATATATATATATATATATATATATATATATATATATATATATATATGGATTTTTTTGTGCGTGTGTAGACGGAACGATAGTAGAGGCAGGACCTGGATCAATTAGATCATCGCGCCCTACTATACGGCCAACCGAGACCCACTGGCTATAACGCACCAGGCGAGAAATCTCTCAAGCCAACCACCCACACTATCCCGTTCTCGCAGACGCGACTCATTCACTTTTCGCGCTCGTACACCGCACAACTCTCGAATAGCGTGCGATGGAGCTATTATGTCTCAACAAGCGGGAAACTCAATTTAAATTACGACTTCTTGACTCTTCCGATGTATAAATATATGCATACACACGCACACATACATCTATGTACATAGAGTCGTGAACGTAAATAATAGGTGTGATAACTCCTTCTTAAAGATTCTGGTGACCACAATATACATATATAGTGAATATAATATATAATAAAAATAAATTGAATATATATATATATATATATATATATATATATATATATATATATATATATATTCACGATAATTGTGTTGGTTTCTAAATTTAACCGAAGATAAAAATACTTTATTTTTTTTCATATGGTAATTCCAGGGGAGTTGGCATAAGGAAAAGACGGTTAACAGAAGTATTTCATAGAACCGCGCACAAGATATCACTTGTTCCGGCTTAAAGGGGGACAACTTTAAGAGAGCGAAAAAATTGCCGATCTTCATGGTTTTTTTTTTTTTTTTTTTTTAAGGGAAAGATCTCTTCGCAATTTTTTGAACTTGGGGTATTTTTTAACTACTTTTGGCTGTTACACGGTATTTTTTTCTTTAAAGTTAAAAATTAAAAGTCTAATTGACCGATTCTGATGAAATTTAGTGTAAATCTTTCTAACCTTCTTGTCTAAAACATGAACCTAAATGTTCGTGGAAATTAAAAAAAACTATTTTTTATTGCAAAATATAGCAATTTTTGTCGAAAAATTCAATCATTTGTGTTTCAAAGCGTACCGTTTCATCGATTTTCATAATTTTCCACATTTTCTTGGTTCACGTTCGGCGTAAGAGTGTTAATGGAAGAAAACATTCCTTTGGTTTTGTTTTCAGATGAATTCGGCCGACGTCACGTGTCACGCCGTCTGACACCATTTAGAAAACTGTGCCATACGTCCGCCATTTTTAAACATTGAAAAAAAAATACCATGTTACAGCCAAAAGTAGTAATAAAATGTACCCTTAGCTCCAGAAGTGATGGAGAAATCTGTCCTTAAAAAAAGGAAAATCACACATTTTTTCCTCGCCTGATGATATTTCCCCCCTTAATTCGCGTCGTCCGCAGGTGTAAGTAAAATCCTTTTCAATTGTTTCATCTACTGCTAATATTTTGTAAGAGTTCGTGTTTTACATTGTGGTGGTATTATTTGTTGATAGTGATCGTTATTTTTGTATTTCTTGAGTAGTTTACGAACAGTGCTTTATTATAACATCAAGACGTTGCATTTATTGTTTATACTTGTTTACATTTTATATGTGGCCATCTCTCCCGAAAGATTAAGAAAGATGGCCGATCGTCATTTTAAAAAATTACTAAATTTAACGTCGATCTCACAAGAGTTCGTTTAAGGGGCCAGTCCACTTTGGAGCCACGAAAAGAGGCTATTTTCGCGATTTTTTTGAGGATTTTTAAAAATATATGAATTTAAAAGTTGTTGAGCTTGATAAATAAAGTCTTTAAATACATTTAAAAAAAATGTAATTCATTTGTATTCATTTTTAAGTACAAAAACTATAGTTTAACGTAACGCCTCAAAAATAGGTGGGCTCGGTAGCTCCATCACAACTCGGCAAGGACTTGCCTGAAACAAAAAAATCAAGGTCCATTAGATTCAGTATGACACCAGCTACAAAATGACCACGGATATAAAGTTTAATCAAAAAATAAAAAAATGGCAGATGAAAAACGAAAAAAGTAAAAAAACGCGTTTTTCCGCAGTTTTTCGCAAAAAAGAGTAAAAATCAAAATTTTTAAACCATCGAGGGTCATCTTGTTTCGAAGCATGTTTACAATATATGGTTCAAATTTCAAGAGAATCGGTTTATTAGTTTTAGAGATACGATGGAGCTAGATTTTGAAAACGTTGTTTCGAGAAAAACGCGTTTGAAGTTTATACTATGAAAAACTCTTACCTAAACTCAATCGGCAATTCTTGCACCGTACAAAATCCCCTCTCATTGCTCATCATCGTCGATTTCTTCAAGTCGTGCTTGCTTACGATTTTTTGAAATTTTCAAAGTCAACTGGCCCCTTAATTATTGTAAATTATCTCAAAACTAAACTTCCAAAGTTTAATTACAAATGAAGACGAGTAAAGAAACGTCTGGACTTTTATTTTGACGGATCCTTAAAAAAACCGAGGTCAACTACCTCGAACTTGTCCTAATTAAAAATCTGGACCAACCGTGTGGATATTTTCGGTATTGAGTATCCGCTTCAAAGGGAGAGTTTTTTTTTCTCGATTCGCCGTTCCAAGATCACGCGTAATATTTCGAGAGGAAAGAAGGAGAAAATCGGCGTGTGGGTGAGAGTAAGAAGTATCAAGAAAGAGTGAGCAAGTAAGACAGATGCACGGGGGAAAGCGATGGAAAAGATCGAGAGAGGTAAAGAGGGAGATAAAAGCGGCACCGGTCGCCGCTCTCCTATGGCATCACAATGGCTTACTAAGTTCCCTGCGTAAAGAGATAAAGCATCTAGACAAGACCAACCATTCAATAGTGATGAACTGGTCTCTTGTTCGAAAAGGCATGCACACACAACAGTGTGCAATGAAACAGGAGCAAAGGCCCCCTCGATCTTACAGTGCCGTAGCTCCGCAAGTGCCCTTTTGCTTTTCTCTCGCCTCGATCCCATCGCGGTTATAGCGTAGCCTATTCAACGTACTCACGTATAGGGTGTCTCAAAATGACCTGACATCTTAATTCACCAATAAAACGTATTATTTGTTTGAAACGTACGAATATTTTAATTTTAATGTAAGGTACGAACATTGAGGTTATGTTACGGACCTCGTGCGATTTCGCGCAATTGGACTTCTTTCTTTGTGTTTTTCTGAAAGGAAAAGTGTATGCCAATGATCCACAGACCATTCCGGAGCTCACGGAATCAATTGGACACGGAGAAAAAAAATCGTTGATGGTGCAAAATGCATTTTGTTGTCTCCAAATTTTGTTGTTTTAACAGTTGCTCAGACATGCTAAATAAGCTACAGTTCACACCACTAAAAGTATCAGTTAGATTAATAAAACGTTTGTTATGCCAATCAAAAAACAAGTCGAACGTATTTAAAGATACATTTTGTTAAATCAACTGAATGTTGGTTGGATGAATGAATTTTTTTTCAGTGCACCATTAATGAAATTAGTCCGCATTTATGTCAAAATGTTATGAAAATACCTTATATTAAGGGGTTAGGCCACAATAACGAGTATAAAATCATGTGCGAATATGACAATTTTTTTTTGTCTGTAAAAGTGATTTACTCAAAAAATTAATTACACATCCATTTAGTATAAATATCAAGCTGTTAGAAAATATATACATTTTTTTATGTACAAAATGGCCGACTACTAATATTTTTTTTGTTATCTTTTTTTAGGCGCGCCGCGACGTGACATTGAGCATCCGCAATTTTTTACCTAGAACAAAAAACAAAAACTCTCGTCAATCTACGTTAGAATACCTAGAGAAGTACGTACGGAATTGAAGAAATATTGTTTTATTCAAAAGTTGTAGGTATTTGAATGAATTTTCAGTGAAAAATTGCGCATAAAACTGGTCATAAAATGAAAAGTTTTCGATTAATCATAAATTCCGTACGTACTTCTCTGCGAAATGCAAGTAGGAACGTAACTTTTAAATTTGAAGTAAATCGAGTGAAAATTGTCACGCCAATTGGAAAAAAGCTGTTTCGAGAAAAACGCGTTTGAAGTTTCAGGTACTCTATGGCCGTGCCAGAGGTAGAAAAATGTTCTTGCTATAAATCGAATACTAACTTATTCTTATGATGATAAAGCATCGTCTTAGCGAGAAAAAACATCGATATTTTGAAAATTCTACTGTGGCCTTACGCCTTAAAATAAAAATATTCGTACTTTTTAAATAAATAATAGGTTTTATTAATAAACTAAAATATCAGGTAATTTTGAGACACCCTTTATATGCAGGAACTGCAGTGATCGTCAACGCACCGAATTCTGTTGTGTAATAAATTCTGCTGAGGTCTTCTTATTCCGCATTTACCTCAAAGAAATGACCAGTAGAATCGCCGTGGAAACACTTGTTAAAATGAAATATATCCCCCATGGAAATTTATATACGCAAAAATATACTGCAAATTTATTTTATCAATAATTGTAATATATGTGAAAGGTATGCCATATATGGAAAATATATGTTGCATATATGTGGCCAAATTCTAATTTTCGTAACGTTTTTATATATGAGATGTCTATGCGTGGTATTACTGTATATCAATGTATCATATATCAATGATATATGTAGCATTTACCCTGCATATATACCACATATATTTAGCATATATGTTGCGTACACACTGCATACATACCACATATATACTGCATAAATGGTACACATATGCCACATATATACAGATATGCGTAGCATATTTGTATATAGATCGAATGTAGTGAAGCGTAAAGCTTGGTGACATGAGAAATGGACCGCTCATACAAATGTGGGCAACTTTAAATGCGATTTATGTGTCGGTTGATGCTTGCGTACACTTATCGACCCCCGTGCGTACTCTTACACGCCAGTCTGTCTAAGAGTTCGCAAATCCCGTTTCGTAGTTTTTAGTTTCTTACATTAAAAAAATTAAGCTTCCCAATCGTCGCTCATAATTTAAATAGTATACTAGATATTGTTTCAATTAAAACAAAAACTGATTCGTAAAATGTATTTGTTTGTTTTTATCACCGCTTTGAAACTTAGGTGCGTACTCCTATACCAGCTTACTCTACATATCGAGCCGTTTGTCCGATACCTGGCACAGTTTTTTCATCGTAAGTACTGAACAATTTTGAGGCAAAAAATCGCTTGTTTTATTCCAGTGAGTGCTACGACCCGAAAAAATTAAATTTTTAAATTCCGGCTCGACAAATACTAGTTTTGTCTATCTACTTTGAGAGACAAATATTTTTTTTTTACATAAAAAATGGCAGAGGCACGTCTGTTACCGCAAGCGCTGTCAACAAAAACACGTCCCAGGAAAACGACTGTAACTTTTTCACCGTTTGAAATTTGTTAACCAAATTTTCACACAATGTCGATAAAATGTCATACTTTGAAATGTATGCTCAATAATACATTCAGCGAGCAATGTATGCGGAACATTTCTTTGGTCAAAGGTTTTGTTAAAAAAAAAACTGAATTCTAGAAAATGATACACGAGAATTTACATCGTTTTCGAGTTTACGCGTTCGCGAGGTTCTCACACCATCGTTCGTTTGCCAATTTTTTGCGGTAATCGAGCTTCGCTTACTTAGGATGCGGAAAATGTTACGCAGCGGCTGAAAGCACCACCCTCGAGCACACAAGAGGACTAAAAGCTCCGTTGTAGTCGATCGAAACCTCTGCCCGTTGGGAATGGGCAATCGGATAAAAGAAGTGTGCGGCAGAGGATGAGTCGTGGCTCGTGTCACCCCAGCAGGTAAGAAAAGAGAGAGAGAGAGAGAGAGAGAGAGAGAGAGAGAGAGAGAGATTGATTGATTGATTATTTATTAACTATGCCTTGGCAAAGCCTTGAGGCAAATGGTGATACAATTTTACTTAAACTATTTCTTACTTGCATATTTTACTTACAACTATAAGCTGTTATTGTTAACAGTATCCAGTAACAATATTGATGTTAAACATTCTTAATAAAACTAATTACCTTGGAATGCGATAGGAAAGAACACAATTTCATTATAATACGTGATCATCGAATACAAAACGATTTTGTTATTAAACTTAGCCTTAATACAAAATGCTCTTAATATTACAAATCTATACTAAACAGGTGTTTGAAAAGACGAAATTTGAATACAGTAGGCGTCGAGGAGCTAGTAACTTCAACTGGGAGAGTATGCCAAAAATAGACGGCGGATAATAGAAATGAGTTCCTAAACGTTGTAGTTCTGTGTAGAGGAATATTAAAAGTATGAACCGTATGTGGACGTTGAGGACGCGTCGATGGTCTGGATAGAGAGAACAGTTCACTTAAATATCTAGGAGAATCTCCGTGCAGAATATTATAGATATAGATACCAAGAAAGTATTGACGCCGAGATCTTACGGTGAGCCAACCAAGCTGTCTACGGTAGGGAGTTATATGCTCATCCCTCCGCAAATCCTCCTCCGAGAGAGAGAGAGAGAGAGAGAGAGAGAGAGAGAGAGAGAGAGAGAGGCAGAGAGAGAGAGAGAGAGAGGCAGAGAGAGAGAGAGAGGCAGATCTTAAGTGGTGACTAAAAATGTTCCCTTTATGTTCAGTGGATACAATGAGTTTCAACAATGTTACCACTGGGAATTGCGCACGCTCCATATAATTTGCCGTTGCTCCCGCGTATCCTTCGTCTCGCACTCTCCCGCCCGAATCTCAACCACTCCGTGCCAACGGGTGAGCGATTCATCGTGAATCGGGAAAAAAAAGGATCCCCGAGTGGAGTCCCGAGGTCGCGCTTGACAGACCCGCAATCGCGGGTCTGTCACGTGGGAACGAAACATGATTCGAATCTCAAATCGACCCCATGGCCTCACAATTATTTATACTTACGGGCTCAACAATTACTTTATAGCAGATTTTGCTCTCAGCTTCGCTCGCGTTTAGGTCGGAAATGTTTGTTGTGTTGTTTTCTTAATTTCTAGATTTTATAGAATTTTTCTAAGGTCTAAATTTTAATGTGTCATGCAGATTTGGTGAAGATGCCAAAATTTGGACGAATCAGGACGATTTTTGTGGAGGGTCGCCCACTGAGTTACGGCGAACTGATCCGCTGCGATCAGGGGATCATGCCTGGTTGTAAAAGTCGAAAAATCACTTTTTTTTCAAAACCGATATATTTTGACATTATATCATCTTGTCAATGTTTTCTGACAGTTTT
Source organism: Ophion obscuratus (assembly GCA_964007375.1). Taxonomy (NCBI): domain Eukaryota; kingdom Metazoa; phylum Arthropoda; class Insecta; order Hymenoptera; family Ichneumonidae; genus Ophion; species Ophion obscuratus. The sequence continues at coordinate 28,689,873 of OZ023322.1, read as the reverse complement.
AAACTGTAAACGAAACTGTAAACGCTTTTTTCTCGAAAGTACGTTTTCGAAGTCGATAAGCAAAATATCGTAAAAACTACTGCATAGGTCTTTCTGAAATGTTTACTCCTTTATTCTAGACGTGAAAATATAGTATTTGATAGAAGGATGTTTTTTCCGATGAATACCTTCGATTTGATAAAAAAAATGCACATTTTTTTCGAAAACATCAAGACTCTCACTTTGAACACGTGCCATTTTTTTTAAATTGATTTTGTGGAAATTCCTTCAGGCGTAACCCGTTAATCATTTTGATTGTGCGTTTTTTTTCGAAATTACGTTTTATGAAACGGTATAAGCCGTATCTCAAAATCTATTCATCTAAATCACTTTAAATTCAGTTTATAACGTTTTCCATCGCGTAATTGGATTATTTTTCAATATGCTTATGTATTTGGTGATAAAAAAGATTAACGTTAATTATTTGTCAAAAATTGAACCTTTTTCTACAGCTTGCCATTTTTCCAACATTCCAAATTTCAGAAAAGTTTCTAGTCATTCGAAGATTTTATTATTATACTGAAATTAGATTTTTGAGCTTTTCATTCCGAATTACCCTAGGTGCCAGAACCACCTACACCGATTGGATATGCAGCAACGGGCGGCGCTTCCTCCAAACTGTGATGTCTTCATTGTTACTAATATTTTTCGATCTAAGAAACTCAACCTTGGCAAGACTATGTATCAATTAAAGTTCGCAAGAAACTATTTGCGTTTTATCACCAAAAATAAAACAAAAAAGCGGTCTTGAAACGAATGATTAATTTTGTTTTATGCACCATCGGAATTGTTCTATGTATCCACCATCGGATTCCAAATACAATCCGATGGTGAACGCATATAATAAAAAATCAATCAGTCGTTTCATGACTACTTTTTAATTTTATTTTTGGCAAAGACTGTTTTGCCAACCTAATATATGCAAAATCCCGACCTCGTCATCCCAACACTCCCATAAGAAAAAAAAATCAAAAATCGACCTGCTTTTGGTTTGCAAGCTAACGAGCACTCGTTAAATCATCTACGAAACAAGAACAACGTCGGATGAAGGGATAAAAACGTCTAACTGAACATGGACAAACGAAAGGTGGAGAAAGGTAAAGTACAGTAGGAACGGTAGTCACCTGTCAGACTCTTGTCATTGTCGGGAATGTCATGAATGGGCAAAAGGGCCGGTACCGGGCTCATTATGAATGAACCATTATGAAGCACATTCATCGATCTGTCGGGAGAGATGACTGTGCCGCTTTAAACATTGAAGCCTGTTGCACAGCAGCCTCTCTGGACCACCTGAGGAAAACGATGACTCGCCAAAAACGAAAAATATTCTTCGAGTTCGGTCTCACCGACCAAATCACGTCGGAGTTTCACACCTGGAAATCGTGAACGAGCTATTCGTTTCCGGCACGCATCCCACACGCCCTTCGCGTATACACCGTGTATCCATCCGTCAGTAGAGGCGAAGCTTTGGCCATCTCCCGTATCGAGCGCCGTTTTCCGGGACCGCTACCCGGATGGGTGACCGCTCGGCCGCGCAACTATTTAATGAACAAAATGTGTACAGATCCATATACATGTGGGTATGGGAAAAGATCAGAAAAAATAGTAGATTAGGAAAAAAAAAGACAAAACACTTGAGCAAAGTTTTCGAAACAATTAGGATAAGTGAATACGTGCGAAACGTTTATGTTCGCTGACCTCGTTTGGAATCGGTTGGACGAGCGCGTGGTTCCCTCAGCCGAGAAAGAGTGAGAGCAAGAGAGAGAGAGAGAGAAAGAGAGAGAGAGAGAGAGAGAGAGAGAGAGAGAGAGAGAGAGAGAGAGAGAGAGAGAGAGAGAGAGAGAGAGAGAGCAAGAAAGCGTTTCCACAAGACGAGCCGGGCTAAAAAGCACGGTAGCGTGAAGCGAGCTAATTTACGAGTAGTAAAAGACCTTACAGCGCAAGGTGTCGGGCGAGCGTTCCAAGGAGGCCCCATCGCCGGATATTGCTCGCGAGAGACGAACCAGCCGCGTCTTGACCAGCTCAACGCAGCCTCTTCGACGTGCACTTCGGGTAAGCCCCCCCTTTCCGGACCGATCGTCGAAGAACATCGCAATGCACCTGCGCACACGGCATCCGTCAAAGAAACTTTTACGGCACGACCTAAGAGAGACGTTGTTCCTAAGTATATTGGCAGCGCACTCGTAAATGCTCGGGAACGAGAAATCATTATCGTAAAGTACAGGAGCGTGAGGGGATACACCTCGTTATTTGCCAATGAAGTTTCCATCGTGGAGTAGAAATGTATCATCGCAGATTTCGTGATAGTTGGATTTGCTGATGTCAAAATTGAAGAAAGCATTGATATCGTGTAAATCGAATTTTTCTATTTGCACAGACCAGTGTGTCCTGAGGAGAAAACTCATTCATCCCCTAAACATTGCAAAACTATACTTTCACCTACCGTTAGCTCCTAAGAACTAAACCCACTCTTAGCTCCCACGACCTAAGCTCACCCTTAGAACTCAATACCGGACTCCACCTTTGGCTTCCAAGACGTAAACCCACCCTTAGCTCCTAAGACCCACCCTTAGCTCCCAAAACTTAAATCCATTCTTAGCTCCCAAGGACTAAACCCACCCTTAGCTCCTAAGACCTAAACCCACTCTCACCAGGTGTAGAAGTATGAAACCGGAATTCTCCTATAGATGATGCTAGTCATCAGTTAGGGACTGTAAGACCGCTTCTGCAGCGCCATCATCTCCCTCTAACAGCTGACGAAGATTTTCAACAAACAACAACCCACGTTCCCTACACCGGTGTATTTCTCTATAACCTTAAACATGTCGAGTTTTGTGCCTACGAACTACGATTTGCGGACAGCATTGGTTTTCTGTTATCATTTGAAGAAAACTGCTGCAGAATCGCATCGAATGCTTGTCGAAGCTTACGGTGAACATGCTTTTGGTAAAACACGGTGTTTCGAGTGGTTCAAAAAATTCGAAAGTAGTGATTCTGACTTGAGAAACGAAGAGCGCGGGAAACCACCGAAAAAGTTCGCAGACAACGAATTGCAAACCTTATTGGATGAAGATGATGCTCAAAGTCAACAAGAACTCGCGGATCAATTGAATGTGACGCAGAAAGCCGTCTCCATTCGTTCGAAAGACCGGAATATGGAAAATGGCAACACAAAGTCATTTTGCTCCATGATAATGCTCCATCACACACAGCAAAACGGGTCAGGGAAACGATGGAGGCGTTCAGTTGGGAAATACCAGCGCATGCGGCTTATTCTCCAGACTTGGCTCCGTCCGATTATCATCTATTCGCATCAATGGGACACGCTCTCGCTAAACAACGCTTCAATTCGTATGAAAATGTACGAAAATGGCTCAACAACTGGTTCGCTTCAAAAGGGGAACTATTTTTTTGGCCTGGCATTCGTAAACTGCCGGAGAGGTGGGAAAAAATGTATAAATAGCGATGGAGATTATTTTTAATAAAATATTTTGTATCTTTTTCAAAGAGACGTGTAATTTTTCCAATAAAAATCCGGTTACATACTTCTACACCTGGTAGCTACCACGACCTAAACTCATCCTCAGCTCCTAAGACCTGAACCCGCCCTCAGCTTCCAGAACCTAAGCCCACCCTTAGCTCCTAATACTGGGGATACTAATACTAATACCCACTCTTAGCTCCCAAGACTTAAACCCACCCCCAACTCCCAATACTTAACCCTTAGCTCCCAATGCCTAAACCAACCCTTAGCTAGATCTAAGTACCCCTGTGCTTTAAATATCTTTGCCCGTATGTGCTTCAAATATCTGTGCACGTCTAATGCACAATATTCTTGCATTCTTTCCTGGAGAGTCGGTCTCGAAAGATCGAGGGCACCAGGCAGTGGGCATCCTCTTCGTCCATGGGCACCATCCCTTCGTGAACGTGGTAGAATGGAGATAGAACGAAATAAAAGCCGACCAGGCCGTGTTGGTGGGTCCAAGCGGAAGAGCGGAGATAACGCAGCGCAGAAAAGCACGCGTTCAAAGGTGGAGTACACATCGAAGCGAGTCCTTCGCCAGGGAAAAAGAGTGCGCGCGTGCTCCAAACGAGGAGCTAGGAGAGAAATATAGAGCAAGAGAGAGAGAGAGAGAGAGAGAGAGAGAGAGAGAGAGGAGGAAGAGGAGGAGAGTCTAAGCAAGAGGAGAGTACGTACATCTATATCCAAAGGTGCCGAGATGCGATCGAAGAACGTAGTGCAGACAGCGTGGCAAAGCCTTCAGAGACAAGGAGAGAATCAGGAGTGAGATTGGACGTCTGTACCGTAAGCGTGCGCCACACCCCAATGCAGCAACTACATTGATTATTGTTGCTTACCCCCGTTGCCTTAACGTCACCACCCCCAGTCCGCCCTCTCCCTCTTCTGGATCGTCTATCAGCCTTGGGAAAAAGAAACTAAAGAAGACAATTTGGGAGAGGTCAACTTATATGATTTCTTTTCCTTCGTATTCCCCTTTTTACAACTCCATCCCTTTTACCTTAAGGGGTTACGCCTAGTTGTAAAATCCGAAAAATCACTTTTTTCAAAGCCAATATATTTTGACAGTATATCATCTTATAAACGTCACCTGGAAATTTCAAGGTAACCAGATCAAAGTTGGCAGATTGATAGGCTGTTATGTTGATGCCGATCGGACCGCTCGAAGCGTCGTTCGAAACTTTACAAGCTTTTTTTTCGAAAGTACGTTTTCAAAGTCGGTGAGCAGAATAACTCAAAAACTACTCCATCGATGTTTCTGAATTTTTTAGGGCTTTTTTCCGATGTAAAAATATAGTATTTGATCGAAGGATTTCTTTTCCGACGTATATTGTCGATTTGATGAACGAAAAATGTCAATTTTTTCGCTCAAATCAAGACTATCATTGTGAACGCGCGCTACTTTTTTTTAATATGATATTTCGGAAATTCCTTCGATTAATCGTAGGATAAACTAATATACTAACGAAATATGTTTGATTTTTTTGTATTGGATAACCTGATTCAGCAGTACATCACCGCAAAAGACGTTTCGAGAGGTGCTTCCCGGACATCGGCTGTAAATTGATTATAATTAAATATTCTTACACAAAAAGATGACTCATCAAAAAAATATGAGCAATAAATTGCTCGTTAAAAAAAAAGAAAAAAAAGGTGTTCGTCAGATAATACTTTTTCAAATACCGAATTTTTGTAGACATTCCTCGTAATGATTTTTCAAAAAAAAAAATTAAAAATTAGCTGTTTTTGACTGTGACAACTAGGCATAACCCGTTAAACCCACCTTCGTCACTGGTTTACTTCCAGTTAATGAAAGACAATGTTGCCCCAATGATCCTCCAGTGGCGTGCCCAAGAGAGCAACACTGGGGGATCATTGTGGCAACATTGTCCCCGCGAGGGCACGGGAAAACTGTAAAAAACTTGCGAAATCACTGGAACCAGCGATTGCCCTCTCCGCGTTAATACCGTCGATCACTTCATTACCATATACATCTAAATTCTCTCAAATGACGAAAAAAACTAAAAAATTCGTCTCAATGATATGCAAATTTCCGTGCATTAGCTGTGACGCGAGTACACGTTTCCCCGGTCAGTGGATACGACATGCGCCGTATCAGACTGCCTGACGCTGAAAAATAATCGATCCGTTACAGCCACCGTACATAGGCGCGACGGTGGAAGTCGATTATTTCGTGCAAACTTTTCACGATGAATCGACTCGCTCGCACAAAAGTATGCATGCATGCTTCATGCAGCATCCCTACAGACTCATACATATTTATGCATGTATTACTATAAGAGGCTGTTTTATCGGTGCACACACACACACACACACACACACACACACACACACACACACACACACACACACACACACACACACACACACACACACACACACACACATTTACACGTTGTATACGAGGAGGAAGACGGATCATTATTACGGATAAAACGCGGTGGTTGGTCTTATCCGCGAGATATTATCGGCTATACGCTATGTACAGAGAGACGCGAATAGAAGGACCGCGGATGTGCGCTACAGTACATCCATATATGTAGCCTCGCGGCCAAGAAAACTGTCATTAGGCTCGACGATGCGAGATCGAGGCGCGAGAGGCTGTCACATGTGTGCCTGTGCCTTTTCATAAAACAATGAGACAGAGAAAAAGAGTGAGAGAGAGGAAGAGGGGGAGAGAGAGAGAGAGAGAGAGAGAGATCGGATTGTATGTTTGCAGCAAAATAGTTGCGGAGAAGATCATGCAGGAACTCAACATAAGCCAACCATCCAAAGGGGAGAAAGAGAGCGAGAGAGAGTGAAGGGTACTTTTCTCTCTCTCTCTTTCTCTCTCTCTCTCTCACTCTCTCTCTCTCTCTCTCTCTCTCTCTCTCTCTCTCTCTCTCTCTCTCTCTCCCTTTACTTCCACAAGCAAGACAACCAAAGTGGCCAGAATCCACGAACAGGCTGCAAGCACCAGGGCCGCAACGAGAGAGCCCGGGGTGAAGGATCGAAGACTGGAATATGGCGAGAAGCAAAAGATCAAGGTGGGACAAGAGCAAAGAAAGGGGAAAAAACATTGATGAGAGCAAAGAAGAATGGAACAGAGAGAGAGAGAGAGAGAGAGAGAGAGAGAGGAGGGTGCGGTTGTGACGGCGAGAGGACGGTGCGCGAGACGGGAGGGGGTGAGGGCAGGTTTGAGAGGAAGGAGGGATCACTGTAAATTACAAGCTATACGTTGTTCCAAACCGACCATCCAAGATAATACCTGCTTGCCCTCGGGCTATAATGAATATGTAAGACAGATTGTAGGCTAAAGCGGGAGCCTCCGCAGCTACCGCCGCGTGATACGGTTGTCCATCCACAGATTATATTCCCTCCCTGTGTGCACGGGCGCCACCCCCTTCGCACAACGCATTACGCATTACTGCGACGGACATCATTTGCACATGCACTTATATATATGTATGTATGTATATATATATATATATATATATATATTCCCTAAAATTTACACATACATACCTACAAACATATATATACACGTATGTTTGTAGATATGTATGTGTATATTTTATGGGACGCAGGGTGCATTTTGCGCGATTTTTTTCTTTCTTACTGCATGTAAAGTATTTCCTTTAATTTCCTAAGTTCCAACGTATACCTTTGCAGGTTTTTACGTCATCTTCCCAATTGAACCCGTTCCTATCGCCATCGTAAAACATCGATTTTTCTTTCCTCCCCTAAAATATATGCATACATACCTACAAAAATATATATACGTGTGTGTGTGTGTGGGTGGGTTTTGAGGTATGTATGTGTATGTATATACATTTAGGACCATTTAACGTGACCATTCCAAATATCTCCAAATATCTCCGTTGCCTTGAGAGTGACGAAAAAATGTCAAGAGGTAATTTGATGGATTTCGAAGGGCTGACACAGCGGTGAAAAAATCATTTTTGTCAGGGTCATAGTTTTTGCGTTCTCAACGTCATTAATGGTTTTTTTTTATCAAGACGTTGTAGCTGACATTCCGACGAATCCAACGATCAATGATATCATGACCTTGAATTTATTTTTCACCAAAGTAATACTTGTAAAAACGTTTCCTTTTGACTGGATTGATACTGCCCGTTTCACGGAATAAATGACGAATTCGATCGAAACATCGACGGGAAGGATGATTTCTGTCAGGATAACGTTGTGCATAAAGTTCCTGCGCTTGCACAGAGTTTCTGCCGGTCTCACCATAAAGTAGAATCATTTACACTTTCTCTGCTTGACTGTACAATACCATTTTTGACACGGTTATTACATGTTACTTTTGATAGATACACTTGTCTATTGATTCTAATATTGATCGATGGTAAACATTCTTCACAGTTCACATTCTTCTAGAGTTTTACTACGTTACAATGCCACTATTTACAAACATCGGAAACATCTCCGACTATTGACATCATTGTATCCGTTGGAGAACCTGCGCCGCTATCACACCGGAAACTGTTCGAAGGTCAAGAGAATCATTCATCCGACGTGTTCAAAAATGTGACGAGGTTAAGGGATAAGACCACTCTAGAGGCCGAAAAAATAGGCTTTTTGGGGATTTTTTTTTTTCAGAAAAACCACAAAATAAATCGAGATTACAAAAAGGGTGTTTATCATACATATCAGCGACTGTATACAATAATTTTTTTGAAGCGATTCATTTCAAAATGGCGGCTGTGCAGCGTTTGTCTCAAAACTGCATTTTTCAAGTTGGCCGGAAACATAACTCAGACAATTTTCAACCGATTCACTTGAAATGTTGAATATATCTTTTTTTTATATTGCATAGTTCATTTGTTATTAACAATTATCTGACGACTTTTTAGGCAAATTTTTCACTTTCCAAAAATTTGCCTAAAAATCCTTAATAATAAATGAACTATACAATATAAAAAAAATCCTACGTACTTCCATAGACAAAGTATTTTTCAAATTATATTCAACATTTCAAGTGAATCGGTTGAAAATTGTCAGAGTTATGTTTCCGGCCAAGTTAAAAAATGCAGTTTTGTGACAAACGCTGCACGGCCGACATTTTGAAATTAATCGCTTCAAAAAAATTTTTGTATACAGTCACTGATATGTATGATGAACACCCTTTTTTGTAATCTCGATTTATTTTGTAGTTTTTCTGGGGAAAAAAATCCTTAAAAAGCCTATTTTTCGGCCTCTAGATTGGCCTAAGGCCTTAATGGCTATCACTGCGAACATTTGTAACAATGAATGTTCTGCACAAAAATTCAATTACATTATTCGGATATTCTTATTGTCAATACCATCAAGATTTTTCGATTTTACCCGTGTGTTTTGGTAAAAAAACATTTCAAGGTTATTATATCATAGGTCGTTGGATTCGTCTGAATATCAGCAATAACATCGTAATAAAAAAAAAACATGTTCCCATTTGAAAAACCAGTGATGACCTTGAGAACGCAAAAACTATGACCTTGACAAAAATGAATTTTTCACCACTGTATCAGCCCTTCGAAATCAATCAAATTACCTCCTCAACAACAACGAATTTTCGGTCTTCCAAAGTGGTTGCCCGTCTTAAAAAAAATAATAATCAATTGGATTCTAATGAGGACTGTGCGTCGTCGCCAATAAATCCCTGAAGAGATGTGGGCGCATCTTCAAACTCCCGAACAAAATTGTGCACGGGAGCACAAACGGATTTTTTTGGGCATCACACAAATTCCGCTGGAAATTAAAAAAAATCTCCAACGACGTCAGCTCGGAAAATAGCACTTGGAATCCAATGTGGATTCCCTAGGCATGGCCATGAAATCCCCATAGGAATCTGATAGGATTTTGGGACTCCCCGAAAAATGTCTGCACGGTTACGTAAGTAAGAAGCAAAAGTGTGGCATGTCCCATTGCGCGACTGGAATTTTACACTCGCGTACCATTTTACACCCCTGATATACCTTTTTCCCCGGCTCTCCGGAAGTCGTGTGAACGAGGCGAAAATGAATAAAGCAATTATACCATTAGCTGGAACACGTTCCGAAATTGCCGAGGGGAAGGATCACAGGGAAGAAAGTGGGGAACAAAACGTGTAAGGGTTACCCTCTTGAAATGTCAAACTCGAATGATGAACGAGTGAGACGGAACGTGCTTATAGGTCCGCAACGAATCAAGCCTTTCTCGTTAATTTGATGGGCGCGCGAGACAAGTATTACGAGGCATTATCGTCACGATGGAGACGATTCTACTGCGGGGCGTGACTCGGTAACAATTCCTGGGCTTACTGTGTTGTATGTTTGTTTTTTTTTTCGTAACATTCTTTCGAGACGGTTTCTTCGCTCGTTCGGTCGTTCTCGCGGTCACTGAAGGTAATGCACGTGTTGTTCCTTCTCTGTCTCTCTCTCTCAGCCTCTCTCTTTCCCTCTCTCCTTTAGTCTCTTCTTTTCTGGCTACCATCCCTGTCGCTCTCTCTGCCACCTCTCTCTCATTCTCTCGCTCTCTCTCTCTCTCATTCTTCTCAAGTGCACGCCATGAGAAGGCGCGCTCATCGCCAATTATCGTTCGGCCGTCTCTCACCCTCGAGCGACATAGTTGCGCGCGCGCGCGCTCGCGGCAGCAATTGGCAAAAAGGGGTCGCGGTGAAGGAGCACGCGGGACGAGCGATCGGGAGCGATTATCGCGACAAGGCGTCCGGTCGCCGCGATCATGTCCTACCTACCTCTCTCTCTCCCCCCCCCCTCCCGCCCTTCGCTTCATTCTACCAGATATCTTAGCCGGGTCGACCAGGACTCTCCAAAAGGAAAGCGCATCTTCGTGCGCTCTCAACAACAGGACACGCCGCACGTGTGTTCGCTTCGGGCGAACGAAAAGTTCGGCAGCGCATTGCGTTCGAGCGCCAATGGAAAAATCCTCCTCGAAAAGCAATAATGCACACTTCGGTCGTCGTCTTCCCAATAAGAAAGCGAGAAGAATGAAAATCAAACTCTCTCCCTCTCTCTCTCTCTCTCTCTCTCTCTCTCTCTCTCTCTCTCTCTCTCTCTCTTTCTCTCTTTCTCGACAACCTCGAGTCTATTGATTTATGCGACACTGAGTCCGAGATTGACAACTGTTTAGATCATTTCAATAGTCTCATCAGAATTCGATAAACACACACCGCTACACGAGTTTTGCGTGCAACGGGCGCTAGCGCCCTGCATGACTGACCTCAAGACGCGGATTAAAAAGCGTAATTTTCGTTTCAAACAAGCCAAACGGTCAAATAGCGTCTTAAGTTAAGCCATTTATAGACAATTTCGCAATGTACTCGCAGTTGATATTAAATCGGCCAGAGATGAGTTACATCGGCAAACATTATCGGGAATCACGGATATTGCCAAACCCACCGCATATATATCACGGACTTGCCAAACCCACCGCAGTCTCGCCTTTCAATTTCTATTCCCCTAATAAATTGGACTTGTTTTTCGCACCCAAACAAATACATCCGAGTGGTGTGACCTTAACCATCTCACTAGAATCCTGAATGAGCGTAACACTGGAGGGCCCTATCTTTGACTTCATGGCTGTTGACGTTGAGACTGCCTCTGCTGCCATCCTTCATATTGAATCATCTCGTCAACTCCTGCAGATAGTGACTATCTGCAGGAGCTGACGGCATTAGCCCATTCGTACTCCTAAAGTCTCGTTCGGTGGTTTCCAAATTTTTAACATCGCGATTTAATGCTTGCTTGAGGTTAGCTCACTTCCCTCAAGCCAGAAAGCGAGCCTTAATTCGCCCTCTACTTAAATTAAATCCACCCAGAACCCTATCTGGGACACGGCCGATCGCAAACCTACCTGAGCTCTCCAAGATCCTTGAACGCATCGTTCATCAGCAAATCGTCACATTCATTACCAATCATAACATTTTAGACCGAAGACAGCTTCGGCACTCAAACAACTCTCCTTCGAGTCAGTCACGATATCAAAAGAGCAGCCGATAGTAGAAACATAACCATCCTTGTGCCATTCGATTTTAGCAAAGCCTTCAACACTGTTCCTCATACGAAACTACTCAGAAAGTTAAAACGGATCGGATTCTCAGATCGCGCGTTAAAATGGGTTTTCGCGTAGTTGACTTCCAGATCTCAGGCGGTTATTGACGATGAAGGTATCTTTTCTAGATGGTGTGAAACTTACGTGGCTGTTCCCCACGGCTCAGACCCAGGACCTTTAGTTATCTCTTTATTTATAAATGATGTTGGACGGAACCTCTGCCATTCCCAACACATGGTCTTTGCCGATGATACTCAAATCTACCTTAGCTGCACACCTAAGAGATTGCCAACGGAATAAACCGCATTTCAGCCAACGTACAAGCAATAGCAACTTTTGCGGATGATAACGGGCTCAAACTAAACTTACAAAAATGGCTTGTTCTAGTACTAGGGTGCAAAGCATACACAAACCCATTAAACCTAGATGAATTAGCTTCCATCGTTGGAAATGGCACCGCCCTACCATATGTCAATGAGGTAAGAAATCTAGGAGTGATTATGTCATTCGACCTTTTCTGGCATAAACATGTCCCAGCCATCTCCCGCAAAGTAAATTATTCCCTTATATAAATTGAAACACCACAAAAATGCACTATCACATCAAGTCACGATTTTTCTCATTGTCACTCCCATCTTTCCAATTCTGGATCACTGTAGTTTTGTCTACAACGATTTGTCAACCGAACACAATCACAAGTTCCAAAAATTCATCAACTCAACTATCAGATTTATTTTGAACCTCCAAAAAGATGAATATATCACACCATACCGTCGAAAATTGGGTTGGGTAACGGTCAGGACCAGAAGACCATAACACTCTTCATGGGTGTTATGGTTTATAACATTTCGAACAAAAACGCTACTTAATATCTGATTGAAATGTTCGCACCTGCCCGACCATCACTTTACTCAGCTCGTCGTACCATCACTTATGCTTTTCTCATACCGTTTCATCGTACTGATATTTTCCGAAATTCTTTCGGCTTAGCTGCTATGTTTTTTTGGCATTCTCTTCCTTTAGCAATCAAAACGTCCCCGACCCTTGCAATCTTGAAAACGAGGTCATTCTCCCATATTTTTTATCTCGCTGTAGATAGCTATTAAGTCTACTGCTACTAAATCAATCGATACTAAGTCTATCACTGCAAATTCTAATTCTACTAAGCCAACCGCTTCTCTCACCAACAAATGTGTATGCTTGCGTATCTCTTTTCACACCTACACTTGATGCTTTTTTTATTTTTCTAAATTACTTATATTACTTTATTACTCGTTATTTTATTTTATTTTATATACTTTTTCCTCGAATATATTGTTTTTTTTTCATAGATTAGTACCACTACGCGGCATATTTTCTTATTTATTTCTTGTTACTATTAACATTATTATGATTATAACCACCACTGATATTATTATTCATATTTTTATTATTTTTACTTTTATAACCATTTATATTATGTTTATTCTTGCATTTAATTTACCGATTTTCCACGAATTGTACATACCATGTATCACATTGCGTCAAGGTTCCAAACCAAGGCATAAAGAATAAATATCAATTAATCAATCTTTCTTTTTCTCTCTAGTACACTACCCGTGCATACATTTGTTTGAGGGTCCGCAGATCCTACTACATCCCTCAAGGGATTCGATAAGAACGTCCCACGTAGGGAATCCACATTGGAATCCAAGTGGATTCCGCGCTATTTTCCCATTGACGTCGCTTGGAAAATTTTATCTGA